>PVKN010011246.1:0-21868 GCA_004027915.1 Capromys pilorides | reverse complement strand
GGGGCTGGTTGTGTGTGTGTGTGTGTGTGTGTGTGTGTGTGTGTGTGTGTGCGCGTGCGCACGCGCATGTGTGAGAGAGAGAGAAAGAGAGACAGACAGACAGGGACAGGGACAGACAGATAGAGACAGAGAAAGAAAAAGAGAAATAGAGATAGGAAGACAGAGAGAGGTAGAAGACCTGTGCATGTTAGGAGATGGGGATATGGAGCCCAGTGACAGTGATGAGGGTGACAATGACAGTTTACTGAGAGGAGCCATTCATGTCCTCCTATTTCAGGTAGCACAGAGCTTTCATCCACCTTCTTGTCCTGTCCTGTGCTCAACCCTATGGGGTGGGTATTCTTTTTTTTTTTTTTTTGCTTTATATTTAGTACAGGGTCTACAGGGTCTCACTACACAGATCAGACTCCTGGTGATCCTCCTATTTTTAACCTCCCAAATGCTGGGGTTACAGGCACATGCTACCACACCCAGTCTCAGTTGCTTCTCAGTGCGCCCAGGGGCAAGGCTGGCACAGCACACTGGGGATTGAACCCTGGACCGTAGTCTGCCTAAGCAGGTGCTTTAATCCTCTGAGCTGTCCGGCCGGCCCTGGGGTAGGTATTTCTATAGCCCCATTCAACAGATGAGAATGCTGAGGACTAAAGAGGAACACAAATAAGGTCCTACAATTGGTGACAGAGATTGGAAGGCTGCTGTGCGCTTGTGGAGCCTTTTCCTAGACTGTCCCTGAGCCTGCCATACTTGGGCAGAATTGGAGTTGCAATACAAACTTCCTGTGAGATCAAGAAAGTGACTCACCATGTGTCCTTCACCACCCAAGGCTGCTGTTCATTTCTCAGGCTCCAGGGATGCAGGACAGGCCTTGGAGCCTCTGGAGGTTTTGCCTGGGCATCGGAGCTCCTGACACATAGCCAGTGGAGGCAGCAGACTATTGACTTGTCCTCCAGGGGTTTTGGTAGCAGTTCCAGTATTTGATCAATATGGCAGCTCTGTCTTCATTAGGATCCCAGCCAGGGGCATGAAGCAACCCGCTGGGAACCTTGGGCCCCAGGGTCACAGCTCTCTGCAGGGGCTCCCCAGAGCCAGGCCCGTGTGTGCAGAAGGAGCTGGGTGCTGGGCCTTTCGCAGCTATGTGGGAGGGCAGGCGCCTTGCTTCCCTCTGTGCTTAGAGCTGCACAATTGGCTTCCGGCAGCAGGGGGTTGAGCCTGGCTGAAGCCGAAAGGATGGTGCTCACCCAGCTGTGGCAAAGCTGGCACAGCAGGCTGGCTCCCTACCAGGAGGGGACTCCAGGTGTGTGTATGGGGGGTTGTGTGGAGCCAGCGGAAGAGCAGGGCGATGCAAAGATTGTGTCCATCCTCCTGGCCAGAGGTGACAGAAAATGGACCTCAAAGTGACTTGAGACACTCTTACTGGGAACTTTTATTAAAACCTTCAAACCGGCCTGAGTCCAGGGTCAGTGGTGTCACTAGGACCTGGTCCTTGGGGCCTTGGCTTGGTTGCCTTGGATTCTGGCAAGGAGCCAGAATCCAAGCTCCTTAGGAGCTTGGGACAAGGTGGCTGCTGAAGCTACGGCTTAGGAGAAAAGAGGGCCTTTCCTTCTCAACCAAGGAGGGGCTGGTTTTGAATGGGGTCACCTGGGCGTCCTCCAGCAGTCTCATGCCCAGCTACTGTGGACTCCTGGAGTGGGAGGTGGGGCCAACCCCATAGGAAATGGGGTAGAAGGAAGGATGACATGGCCCCAGGCTGAGAATGGGAATGGAGAGCAGATACCCAGGGAGCAAGCACTGCCCATCGGTGGACAGTGTCATCCTGGCAGGGTCAGGAGTTGGTGGTTCTTGGACAGAGGTGAATCTAGAGAAGCTTGTGCAAGCCAGCCATCAAGATGCCGAAACCCCAGCACTCTGGGAGACAGAGGAAGGAGGATCAAAAGTTGGAGGCTGGCCTAAGCAATTTAGCAAGGCCTTGTCTCAAAATTCTGAGAAAGGCTTGAGAACGTACCTTAGTGCAGAGGCCCTGGGTTCAGTCTTCAGTGCTGAGAAACGAAAACAAAAGCAATCTAGGGACATCCGCACTAAGTGGCAGAGGAAGGTACTTGTGTGTGGACAGAGAGTACTGAAGGTCTTGTGTCGGAAGAGAAAGGAGTGTGACCTGAGCCCCAGGTACAACCATCTGTGAGCCTGCCGGGGATTGGCAGGGTCTCTGCTGTCAGTCAGCAGAGGCCTGTGCAAGTATGTGTATGTGTGTGTGTGTGTGCGCGCACACGCGTGTGCATACATGCCTGTGAGTGTGTGTGAGGCTTCCTGGGGACATCTCACTTGTAGACCTGAACAAGACCTGCCAACAGTAGCAGATAGATCCCCAGGCTTTCCATACAGAAGATGCGGGTCCTGCATCTTCTCCACTTTCCTGGGCCGTAGGTCTGGCCCGCAGGGCTGGCTTCCCTACTGAATAGGCCGGGCGGGGAGCCACAGTGCACATGCAGAGCAGCAAGCAGACTTTGCCCTCAGAGCCAGGCCGCCGGGGCTGGGTCCTGGGCTCTGTCCTTTGTTGGCTATGATTGTGGTGGAGGAGCACAATCTCTCAGTGCCTTGTTTTCCTTGTTTACAGGCGGAGCTGCTGCAGCACCTGCAGCCCAGTGTGTGGTGAGGGCGAGACGGGTGCCCTGGGTCATCGCTTGCTGCGCCGTAGGATGAGAGGTGTCTTGGCCTTTCAGTCTCGATTCTGACTGGCCCTGTGATGTTCAGCTCTGTATCAAGTTTTCCTACATAGGCTCCGGAGCTCTTCGGGGAGCACCCCTCCTGCCTCCAGCAGTGTAAGCAAGCTGGAGATCCCGGGGGAGCCCTGGCTGATGCTGAGCTGGTGGGCTCTGCGGCACTGTTATTAAACAGGCTGGCTGATGCTGCAGGAAGCTGAGTGGAGCTCCGGGCAGCCTGGGAGGCCCCTTTCTCATTATTTCAGGCTGGGCCAAGGCTCTGTGAGTGGTGGGGCTGAGATTTTGGTGATTCTTTTTCTCCAAAGAGCTAGAGAGAACAATCTGGAAGACAGCAGCTTGGGGAAATGGAACAAATCGAATAGGGAAGAAGGATCTTGGGTTATTTACCCACCAAAGAAAGAGGGGAGACTTTAGTGCCCTGTTGCTCAGAGTGGGATCTACCGATCAACAACATCACCCCCGGGAAACCTGCAGAACCTGAGACAGCCCGGATGCACTGTCAGCATCTGCTTTTCAATAAAGTGAGTTGACACACACGTTTGAGAAGCACCATGTTAGCTACTATCAACCCAGGGAATGATTCAGTCCCGCAGCCATGCTGTGTAGCCACAGAAACCCCAGAAACTAAGAGGAGGAACCTCTAGAACCAGCCGGAGGCCCGAGGTCTAGCTCAGCTTCTTGTGTTGCCTGCCCATGGTGACACTAGCCATTTGTGGCCAACAAGCTCCAATGCAGCCACAGGGTAAGCACTGAGAACCACCTGTGGCTGGTGGCGATCATTTTGGGTGACACAGATTGTAGGACACATCCAGCTTCACCCTGGGCCATGTGTGTCTAGCTAGGTGTGATGGTGACACAGCCAGCCCCAGATCCCACCCAAAGGAAGATAGGGCAGCATACGCGGTCAGGTCACGGATGTGTGGACTCAGATGTGGGCACGGCAGGCTCAGCAACATCTGGTAGAAACCAAAGCTTGAGTTAAGGTGTGAATTACTGGGAGGGAACTTAGAGCTCAAATCCCTCCTGGTGCTAGATTTAACAAACCAACACCCAGGAGCACAGAGAAGAGAAGAGGATCCCAACTTGGCACTGAGTTTGGATTCCAACCCAGATTTATTCTCCTGGTAGGATGGTGAGACAGACCATCTGTAGTGAAGAAGCCCAGGAAGCAAGGTACTGCGGAAGGGTGTTATTCCAGAGTGTAGCATCCTACATCTAAATCTTGACTGGAAATGGTAAGAGGAATGTGGCCAGGGGGTGGTGGCCTGAGAAAGGACTAGGATATGGTGGTAGTGGATAGGAGGAGGACCTAGGCCAGGACGGGTTTGGCTCTGCCCTCGACAATTGTTTCGTTACCCATAAGCTGGAGAATATCTCACCAACATCCCTTCTTTCCTTCTCACCAGCTCACATTTCTTTCCCTGTTGCCCTTCCTCACCAGTTGAGTGGAGACAACCTGGAGGTCTGGGCTCTGGCCCAGAATCCCAGCTGCCACTTCCAGAATCCTCTCTTCCTGTCTAGATGGGAGTCACACAGTGGGAGAGCCCTAGGTCCTAGAAAACAGACAGGATATTGGGTGAGATGTCTGGTCCCTCAAAGACTGTTGGAAGGGTGGGGCACCCCAACTGGTCCACTTTAGATCATTACCATAAGACATACTCTTTTGTTGTTTTGACATCACTGAACATTTGGGGGATGTTTGTCACAGCAGCTAGTCTGCTCTGACCAACACACCTGGTTTGAGGTGTGCTCTGAAATGTCTACCTCCTACCAGACACCACAGCCTTAGACTGACCTGATGTCTCTGAAGAAGAAATCCCATTCTTTCCCCCTCCCCCACATCCCTGTATTCTCACTTCCTTCTGCTTGGGAATTCTTTGATCACCTCCTGTCGGTCCTTGGGTCATTCAGTCCAGGAGCAATTCCTATGAAGGTGACTCCTGGCTATCATCTTCATGAAGTTATCAGGGTCATGTCAGACACTGGGACAGAGGTGCTATTGTCCTGAGGCTGGGTGCCTTTCTGTCCACCCCTCCTGGGAGGCTTTCCTGCAGCCTGGGTTAGGAAGCAGCCTGAGCATTCCTGCAGAATGCAGCCAATGGTGACCAATGCCACTAGCTTTCTCATTGCTGGGACAAAATACTCAACATCTACACCTGAAAGGACATGAGGCTTGATTTGGGTCTTGGTTTTAGATAGTAGCTCTGCCCAGGGTCATCAGAATCCATGAGAGAAACATCATGGTGGATGGGCATGGTGGGAGAAGGCTGATGATGGCTAGAGACAGAGCACAAAGGAGCTCTAGGGAGTCGGAGCTGGGGAGTTACCATCCAGAGGTGTAGCCCCAGTGCCTCTCCTGCCCCAGAGGCCCGGCATTCTAACAGCATATGGTCCCCAAGGTCCCACCTCTGTCATCTTCTTGCTTCAACTAGCACCCTCCTCCTGTTTACATCAAATTACTCTCTCACTAGTAGATTGATCCATCAGTAAAGTTTGAGTCCTCATGATCTGATCACCTTCATAGATCCTATCAGGAACCAAATAGTGAGTTTCTGGAGGGACATTTTGGATTCCAAACATAACACCATGTAAGCCACAGAAGCCAGACTCCTAGATGCCCTGTGTGGTCAAAAGTCTCTGATACGGCTCCTAAAGATTTCTCTCCTGGTGTTTACGACTTGGCTCTTGGAGAGTAAGCTAGAACTGCAGACTTGCCTTCCATGAGTGGAACAATAAAGCACCAGTGATAAGAGATCGGTTTTGTAGGGCTTGCTTGCACCCTCTCCTTCAAGGACACTCTTGTTTTCTCTCTTGCCTGATTCATAGTCTCACTTTGATGACGTAAGCTGTCCTGCTGGAGAGGCCCAGGTGGTAAGGATCAGGAGCGGCGTCAGGCCACCAGCAAGCAGAGAAGGAGAGCCCTCAGATCAACAGCCCATGAAGAGCTGTGGCAGTGAACTTGGAAGATGGTCCAGTGCCAGGAAAGCCTTCAGATTAAGGCCCTGGTCCCAGCTAGCATCTTGACCACAGCTGTGATGCATCCTCAGCCAAAGGACCCTTCTGAGCCAGGCCAGGACTCCTGACCCCAGGGACTATCCGCAGGTCCTTGTGGGCTGTTTTAAGCTAGTAAGTTATAGGACAATTATTTCTAGGCAGCAACAGATCCTAATATATCATTTGGGAGAATGCAATGAAGGACAGAAATTTAGTGCTCACTGTCAAGCAGAGGGTGACTAGGGTTGGGCTGATACTGATGCAGGAAGTGGAAGGGAACAACAGTCAAAGGTGAAACTCAGGTGGGGACAGAGAGACGATCAGATAGACAGCCACTAGGGAACACTTCCAGGTAGGGTGGCCTCGAAGTGCCCCAGGGACAGCCCCTGTAGATTCTTGGGCCTCAGGTAGGTGACAGCTCTTCCAAGCCCTGGCTCCTAAGGCTGACAAGCTCTTGCACTCCACATTCTGTCCACGAAGTTATAAATATTAAAACGCACCACAGGAGAGATTGCAAAAGAGGGCTATGGGCAAGATACAGTGCTGAGCTGGGGAGAGGAAATGGGAAGAGATTTTCTTTTCCCATTCCTGCATCGGTAGTCTTATTGCAGAAGGTGCTGCTGGCGATAAGAGCAGGAAGCCTGTGCTTCACGGGCTGTGAGGGGAGGCGACGGCTTTGCTGAGGGCCTCCTGGAGGGGTTGGGAGAGGACCCTTCAGTTCCAAGGCCTGCCATTCTTCAGGAGGCCCCTTGGGAAGCTGGAGTTGCTCTTAAAACTGGTTTGGATGCTACAAGTCAGTAGAGTTCCAGGGTCCCAACCCAGCAGGGGGAAAACCAAGCTAGGGCAAAAACCAAGAGGTAAATAAAGAAAACAGGCCAAGTACTCCTATGTGGGCAAGCGGGGTGGTTCAGGGCTCTCTGCCCTGAGCTCTGAGATCTCCAGAGGCAAGGAGACCCAGCTGACTGCTCCTGCTCCTCCAGCCTCACTCCTCAGGCTTCTCCTCCATCCTTTCTTTCTGGGAGGTTTTCCCCCACCTCCTTGCCACTTTGCATTCCTGAGGTTGGCATGTTCATTTGCATATGGCTCCCACCTCCCCTTCCAATGACAGCCACAGCTTGACCATGAGTCCAGCTTCACTCCTTTCCCTCCTCCCTTGAGTCCATCCTGTTGGAGGATGACCTCTGGAGCAGTGCTTTGGCTCTACCGCAGCTCTGCTTAGGATCTTCCATTTGTCCCAAGTCATGGGTAGGATTGTGTCCAAAATGGCGGATCCAACATGCGGGGCCTGAGTGTCCCTTCTACCTCTCCCGCTGCCTGCTCTGTGAGCCTGCCTCTGTCCAGCCAGACCTCAAGCTCCGTTTTGTTTCTTTCTGCCCTTCAGGACCTGTGCAATTACTTCCCACACTGTGCCCTGAACAATTCTATCTCTCTTTCTCCAGAACCCATGTCAGAGCTTCCCTCCTGGTACACACACTCCTCAGCGTGGCAGCCCCCAGGGCTCTGTCCTCTGAATGCTGGGCAGTCTTAGCCTGTGCAATTCATTTGCTAATTAATCACACATGGTGCTTGCATTCCAGGGAGGCCTGGGATGCAGACCTGTCTTGCAACTCCTTTGCATGCAGATGCCTAATTAATTGCACAGGCTAATTTCACTTTACTTATTTATATCAGGGCTTCGTGCACCCTTGTCCATAAAGCTTGCATTTCCAGCAGATCTCAGAACCTAGAAGGGCTCATCTGGTGATTCTAGGTGCTTTGTTGCATTTTATTTCCCCTTAACATAGGTCCCAAGGCTGGCTGGCTGGCTGGCTTCCTTCCTTCCTTCCTTCCTTCCTTCCTTCCTTCCTTCCTTCCTTCCTTCCTGCCCCCATCATTCACATGTCTTTTGGGAGTTGTCTTTTCAGATAACTTTTGGGGTTAGCCTTGAGCCCTGCGCTTTCCTTACACTCCGCTGTCACCCCAGTAGGCTTAGCTGTGGTGCTCCTCTGCAAGACCATGTGTACACAGGCACACCATTGCCCACTTTTCACTCCTCTCTAAACCACAGGTGCCTACAGCCTACTCCCTGGGGAGCTCTCAGCTGTGTGTACCACAGGCCTCAGTGCCACACGGCCTGCACTAAGCCCACTGGACTAGACTTCCAGGGGAGCCATTGAGAAATGCTGCAGTCTGGATGACTGAGAACAGGAGATGGTCCCACAGCTCTGGAGGCTCGAGTCCAGAACTGAGGGCTGAAGGCCTGTGCTGCCTCTGAGGGCTCTGGCTCTGAATTCCTCCTTGCTCCCTGCCCGCTTCTGGGAACTCCGGCAACCCTTGGCATTCTTCGCTTATAGCTGTGTCACTCTAATCTCCTCCTCTGTCTTCAGACAGTACCCACCTAGCCTTCCTCAGAGCACACCAGACCTTTCCTCTCTTGACTCCGCTCCTAGGGACACAGACTCTCTCCTCCTCCTTCTCCTCCTCTGCCATTCAGTTGAATGCCTCAAAAGTTGTTACAATGTCTTTCAGATTCATTCCCTTTACTTACTTCTCCCCCCCAAGCCACCTGCATCCCTGGTCCCCTGTACCCCCAGGTGACTGCCTGCCTGCTCTGGCTGAAGGGCTCTGTCTACTGCCTCTCATGCCCTCCTCTGTCTCCTTCTCCAGGCACCTGCTCCACCCCACGAGCACATGGTCATTAGGAAGTGCTCTTCATCTTTGAGTGTGTGTGTGTGTGTGTGTGTGTGTGTTTGTGTGTGTGCTTGGGGATAGGGAAGTGACCATAACATCCTAGGTCCCTGCTCTTAAGTGGTAACAAGGTACTCAGAGGTATAGTAGCCACGTGCTCCTGCCCACAAAAGGAGGCAGGTGGGGGACAGCAAGGGGACAGCAATTACCAGGTCACATTTCACATATACAGTCACGTACTCTGTTCTAAGCCTGGGTCTCCTAGGATAGACCTCAGATACAGGCTATATAGAAACATGAGGAGAGAACAGAGGACACAAATGTCAGGACAATAGTGAGGCCAGTGGCCTTAGGCAGGTTGGCAGGGTCACTGGAGAGAAGAGGGTAAAGAAATGGACGCACGCTCTGCGGCCTGGTGGCGGTGTTCCTCCTCGAGGAACTTCTCTTACTACTCCGAGGGTCTTGGCTTTCATGGCCCTGAACCCCGTCTGCCTACAGCGGTGACTGTGCTTGTGGAATAAATCGTCACACGTGGGATAGCATAGGATAGGAATTTCTTCACAATTCTGAAGGCAGAAATTCCAAATAAGTTCCGGCACTCAGAGCCAAGGTGCGGGCCGCTGCTCTGAGGAGCTCAGGAAGTCTGTCAGCGCTGCAGCTTCTGCCTCTGTGGACCCACTGCAGTCAGCTTTCCTCTGCTTCTGTCTTATAACTCCATCTGGGGCCCGCCCAGATAACCCAGGATAGCTCTTATTTTAAGAACCCTCACCTAGTCACCTCTGCAGCGTTCTTTTACTTAACCATGTAAAGTGACCCTCACAGGTCCCAGGGACCAAGGCATGGTGTATTAGTTACCTTTCTACTGTTGGGACAAAAAATGCCCAACATCCAAACCTTAAAGGAGCAGAGTTTAAATTGGGATTGTGGCTTTGGTGTTTCGGCCAACAGGGGAGGAGATGGACCCTCCCAAAATGGGTCCCCTGTGACACCTCTCTTCCAGGCAGACCCCACTTCCTGATGGCACATTCAACTGCAAACTCTTCCACGGATAATCCCCAGATGAGGGTAGGACCCACACGATCCAGCTCCCTTCCAAGAGGCCACCTCTGAACACAGGAGACTTTTGGAAGATACCCGAGACCTAATTCCCAACACATCTTCCTGGGAATGTTATTCTGTCTCCTGTTTTCCCCGTGGCCCCAATAGGTCCGAGGATGAAAGATGAGATGTGTTTGTCACTTTTTCTCCTCTGTGCCATTCTTTCTGAGAGTGGGTAGAGCTCAGCTTCCCCCTTCCCTGTTCCTCACCTTCTCCTTTGTTTTGGGGTCTCCATGGGATTGGAAACATGGCAGTGTCACTGCAATAGGAAAGTGCCGAGCCCTAGTCCATCCATCATTCCACCTAGAGAATTCCAACTGTTTTCAAATGGGCTGGGGAGCAGTTTCCCGGGGCGCTGGAATGTGGAGCCATGAGATAGATAATGCCTTAGCCTATGCTTGGGGACAAGTATGAAAAGACCGCAAAGAAGGACCTGGCAGAAGAGAAGAATCTGAGGAAGAGTCAGTAAAAAAAAACATGTGGCTTGGAGTTAAAAATGGGGTGTAAGTCCCAAGTCGTCCTTTCTGTGTGACATTGGAGATGGCACTTAACCTCTCTGGGCCTCACCTGTCTTATTGTTGATCAGCAAGTGATAATTTCTCTCCTAGGATGATTATGAAGACCAGTAGGGAAAGGCATATGGACGAGTTTGTACATGCTGTCTGCATGCAGATAACTTTCGTTACTCCATTGTGCATGTGCTGTCCACTACAGGGCTGTACAGTCACCTTGTGAGAGTTAGAGGCTTGAGACCTGGCCAAGGCTGGTGACGGCAGTTACTGGAGACCCTAGGGAGGTGGGAAGGAGACCACAGGAGGACCTTTTAACTCAGTCACCTGTAATAAAGGGACGGGGTGGGGCAGAGACTGCCCAGCCTCACTTTGGTGCTGTTTGTTATTCTTGGGCAGAAAACCCCCAACCTGATTTGGCTTGAAGCCGGGCTGTCTAGAGTGATGTCTTGACAGGATGATGGATGGCGACCAGGCACGCTTTCTGACATCCAGGCACAGAGTCTGCATTCTTTATCTGGAGCCGCCAGCGGCACAAGGCTGCAAATAAGCAATCGAGTTACAGGGATCCCTGATAAAATTCCATTATGGGCCCCGGAGACAACCATGCTGGATTCAATAATGTGGTGGGCTGGGGAGCAAGGGGCATGTTGGGAATGAAGTGTTGCCACTGGGGAAATCTTCCCTGGGCCCGGACGCTCTCGCCCCGGGAATTCCATGAAAGTCCCCTGATTGCAGACTCAAACCGTCTCTGACATTCAATTGTCTTTGTCATTTGAAATGCAATGAAAATTATGCAGGTAGGTGGGCAAGGGCCACCCTGTGCGTGCCAGGGGCTAGGACCTAGGTGTTGCAGTTCGATTTTGAGACGCTGGATTTCGCTTTCGGGACTCGAGTCAGCCCAGCTTCCTGGATCATTCTTTGCTCAGCTTCTAATTCGTCAAGACCTGGGGATGCCCAGGAGTAACTGGGAGAGCTGAGAAAACCTGCCACAAGCGTTCAGTCCATGTCTGTGGCTACCACGGATATCACCTGGGCAGACGTGGATACAAAACATAATCTCTCACCATTTCCCAGACACCAACCCTGTCAAGATGCAGGGTCAGGCCCCCTGCCAGCCCCCGCCTTCTCTCCTTGGGGTGCAGCCTCAGGCTCCGAGTCCCAGGTTCCATCCAAGTAGCTTTAACCATAGGGTTTCTGAAGCAAAGCCAGTTGCAGCATGAGCAAGACCTTCACTTGGTCAGCTGCAGGAGATGGCAACAGCGCCCACCATCTGCCATCAGAGCAGATGGGCCCAGGACCTCACCTGGAACAGGTGTTCTACGCAGAACCACACATTGTGTTTGTCTTGATTTTGCACAAGAGAAAACTGAGCCACAGGTAACTTCAGTGCCCAGGTCTCCCATGGAGACCCCTGCCAACCCAGGAATCTCACTCCTGTCTGCTTGTCACCACCGTTACCCTGGCTATAGATGGACACTCAAGAGGGGGCTCACTCCTCCCCTTGGGTCCAGCTCAGTCACAGTGCCACGAAGTCCTTTAGGAAGAGCTGAGTAAGCCTCGCCCACCCCAGCTCCACTGTTATTTCTGCTGTACCTTCATCCCCAGTCCCCCCACTGGTGTTTTGCTCCCAAAGGCCGGTTAGACCAGGGCTGGGTAACCTGGCTTTGCATCCTGACCTTGCTGCGTGCCCTTCACCCTGACTTTGGCTGATTGAGGGGCTTAGCTTCCACCACAGAGGCGTCTAAGATGTCAGCGACTCATATCCGGGTCCTCTCATCCTGAAGGTGGCCGGGAAGCAAACACAGTTTGCATCTTCTCTGCCAGGCCTGGAAAGCGTGGGTGCAGCTTTGCTGGGGCAGGATCTCTCTCTGCTGAGTCTGAAGGTGCACCCCAGGTGCTCCCACCATGGAGTGTTGATTAAATCTCCTCTGTGCCTTGATTTGAGGCTGCCTATGTGTCCAGCATTCCATCATAGTGGGTAACTTGCTTTTGACTCATTCCTGACCTCTGCTTTGTGCCAGTCCCTCTAATCACCCTGACATCCTAGAGTCCACATCCCCTGCCTGACATTGACGTCTGCTAATAGCAGGGGCCTCGGCCTGCCATGGCAGCCTGGCCAAATCGCAGGGGAAGCCAGCTAGCCACACACACCAAAGGCACCACGCCATGTCCCAGCATCTGTCAGCTGTGGCACTGGGAAACCACCAGGTCCCACTGGCCTCTGCTCCCCTGCAAATGGAGTTGATAGTACTGCCTGCCTTCCTTGTGGAGCCTCCTGTGTGGGCGGAAATGATGGAAATGATGGAGCCAGGTGAGGCCCTGCACACCTGGCTGAGGTAGAATCTGGATTCTATTTCTCTTCCTCTTGAACCTTGTCAGTTCTGGCCCAGCCCAGCCTGGCCACAGGTCCCCTGGATGTGGCATTGTCACTCAAGTACATCAAAGTCCCTGCCTTTACCTTTACCCCAGAGCTCCAGGGTGGGAAAATGCAGAAGGCAGACATTCGTGACAGCAGCCTGATCCCTCTACGGCTTCTGTCCCACAGGCTGCCTGGGGCTCGGGTGACAGAGACAGCAGGTCCTGGCCAGGCAGAAGGAGAAGAGAGAAATAGGCACAGAGGGTAAAGGCAGCATGTTGGGGTTCAGAGCAGAAGTGCCCTGGGATGGGCTGAGATGCTATCCTCCACAAATGCCTAATGTTGAAGCCCTAACACCACCAGTACTTTAAAATGTTATTATTCTTATGGTGCTTAGGGTTGAATCCATGGTCTTTGCACCAAACTGCATTCTCTGCCCCTCTTATTTTGAGACAAGGTCTCACTGTGTTGCCCAGGCTGCGCTCAAACTTGTGATCCTCCTGCCAGTGTACTGAGATTATAGATGTGCACTGTGATGATGTCCAGCCAGAGATAGCATCCTTAAAGGGATCATTAAGTAAGTGCGGGCCACTGGGGCAGGCTGTGATCCAATACAGCTGGCATCCACACGAGAAGAGATTAGACGAAAAGAGACAGACACACAGACAGATGACCACACAAGCAAACAGGGAGGTGACCACCATCCACGGAAGAAAGGAACCCTGCCAATGCCTTAGCCTTGGACTTCCGGCCTCTAAAACCGTGGAGACCTTTTCTGTTGTCAAAACTGCCCCCCACCCCCACCACTGTTGTCCCACCCTGTCTCAGCGGCACCAGCAAACCCGTGCGTGGTGAGGTGCCAGCTCGATCCTACAGCTGGGGAGGAAGCCAGGCTTGGCACATGCAGATGTTGAAAACAGACAGGTCCCAGGAGGGAGAGACCTGAAGACTTGTAAAAACGCCACATGTTGCCAGTCTGCCTTCCCTTTTTATTAGAATGAAAACCCGAAAGAGGATTAGTGAGGGATGTGGAATTTGGCAGAACCTACAGGAGCTGAAAACTCATCCAGTGATCACAGTACCAAGGCAGGCCCAGGCTGGCCTCTCAGCCCCTGCCCTAGGCCCTGGCCCAGAGCCTGTGGCGCCTCACTTTTGCAGACCCCCTGGAACCCATGCAAGCAAGAATCTTTCAGACAAGAGCCTCTCTTCTCTCTCAGGGGATGAGCCCCTGTTGCTCCCCACCCTCCACACCTTGGCTTCCTTCAATGCTAGCTCTGCGCAGCTGCTCCTGCCCTTGCCTGCTTATAGCCTGGACCCCTCCCCTGGCCCTGGCCCCACAGCCACCTCCTCACACTGGTCCACTCCCCTCTGCCACAGGAGGCTTGGGCTCTTGTCTCTCCTTTGTAGCTCATGGGGGACCCAAATGTTCCAGGGAAGTTTCCATCCAGGAGCACAGCGATAAAGCCTTGGCCTTCAGCTGTACCTGGGATCCTGCAGCTGCAGGCAGTTAGTGCTGGCCAACCTCACCTGCCTCCGACCCTGCCCCTCAGGATCGACAAAACAATGGGAAGTAGTCAAGGATTTCTTGCTGTGAGGCCTGGATGTGATTTTACTTTCTTCCTTTTTCTTTTTTAGAAACACGTGTGCAGCAGCATCCACACTACTCTGCCCTCCAAAGGACTGTGAAAGACTCAGTATTTCCTTGCGTTTTCTCTCCAGTAGAAATCTCAGCATCAGCTGTTTTTGATACCCCTCTTCTCTCCCCTCCTTTCTCCTCGTCTTCCTTCTCTTATCTCCCTGTTTGTTGTTTTCTTCTTTCCTTCTCTTTTTCCTTTCCTTTATTTTATTTTATATTTTGTTTTATTTATTTTTCCTGCAAAGCTTTATTCTAGAGGGGCTCAGTCCTTCTTGGCAGCTGCCTTCCTCATGGCGGCCAGCCTGTTGCTCAGCTCCTCACGCTTCCTCTTGCCGTGGATGTGTGTCCCTACCCTTTTCCTGATGAACTTGAGGGTGCATTTGACCTTGGAGACCTTGAATAGCTCCACAGCACGCTGCTTATATGAGACAAAGCCACACATCTCCCGGATCACGTCCTATACGAACTTGGTGTGTT
Source organism: Capromys pilorides (assembly GCA_004027915.1). Taxonomy (NCBI): domain Eukaryota; kingdom Metazoa; phylum Chordata; class Mammalia; order Rodentia; family Capromyidae; genus Capromys; species Capromys pilorides. Next base: position 7,411 of record PVKN010011246.1, on the reverse strand, counting down.
CAGTGAGGCATCCGTGGCGGCGGCTGTGCCTCGGTTTGCTCACGTTCTTAGCCACCTTGTGGCCCGTGTTGAGGCCCACGGCCATGGGACAGCAGAGGGCCATGGCTACTGTTCTTCCATGGTTGTTGCAGTGGAAGCCATTCCTTTGTTTAAATGTGTACTTCATATCAAATATTTTATAAACTGTAGCCCTTTACCTCCCAGCACTGCTGGAGTTTCCCACATTCTTGGGGGTGGGGACATGGGAGACAGTGGCAGGGTTAGGGAGCTGGAATGGAGGCAGAACTTACCCTCCGTGTTTCCCTCCTCTGGTGGAAGGCAGCTTTCTCTGGATCCAGGGTCTCTGCTCCTCTGCACTTCCATCTCTGGCCCACATCTTGCCTCGAGGCCCTTGTCCAGCACCGTGGGCCAGTGCTCCCGCCTTCCCCACAACTGGTGAGCCTCCTCCTCCTTAGGTTGTTGGTGCAGTGGCTTCTCCCATAAGACACAGCCTCCTCCTTCCTCCACCCCATAAACAAATCATGAGTTTTTTTCATTTCCCTTGGCTTTATGCAGTCTTGTGTTGGTCAGTTTTCTGTGGCTAGAACAAAATACCCGAAACTTGGTGATTTATAAAGATTAGAAGTATATAATGACTCACAGCTCTGGATGCTGGGGCATCTGAGAGCATGATACAAGCATCCACTGGGCATCTGGTGAGGACCTCCCTGCTGCACTAGAATGTGGCAGAGGGCATCAGGTACGAGGACTAAGGGCATGTCAGCTTGATCTCTCTTCTTCTTAAAAAATCCAGACGCCTTCCTGACCTCAGCTCATCCTCACTGCCTCTGAAAGGTCTTATCTGCATATTCGATTAGCAGATAAACGCATTTGAGCCTTAAGGCACTAACCTGGACTGGGAACCACATATTCTAAACCATAGTGACTCCTGTGTTTTCTCTTGATGGGTACTTTCTATGAGGGACTCAAGGGCTTCCTCCTTCTTCCTTCCTCCTTTCCCAGATAGCCCAGGAGAGGCAGAAGTGAGGGACAGTAGCAAAGGATGACAGGCCTGCTGCAGCCCAGCCAGTATCGGGGAGCCTGGGCTCAAGTGAGGTCTCCGGAAGGATGGGTGGGATGCCGCGGGGAGCACAGGGCTGGCTCAGCCCATCCCTGCGTGGACCCCATTTGACGGAAGGCTGCTGCCTTCACCCCCCTGTACTCACCTGCACTGCTGTCACCATCTCTGCATGGCAGGCATGGGCACTGTCACACCAGCTCTGGAGCAGGGGATTTAATCACCCTCTTAGATATTAGCCCCTGAGTCACAATTGAAGTGGGCTGATTGGACCTATCTATTAGGCCCGGGAGCTGTAGGGAGACGGCTTTTGGAGCTTTTCCTCCACTTGGTCATCTATCTGTCTGGCATTTTATCTGAGGCCCAGAGCTCATGCTTGAGCACTGAGGCATTTTACGGTATTATTATTACTTAGCACTTAAAGCACATTTCATCAGAGAGGACTGGGTGGCCGCAGCTGTAGCTATGGAGCCCCACACTACCGATGGAAAGATACCCATCTGGCGCTGACTGCATAGTATCTGCTGCCTGTGTCTGTGGCTTCCTGTGATCTGATAGTTAGCTATGTCCCCTTCACAGGACACCTACCTTCTTTCTCCTGATAAAGGGAATCAAGGGGACAGGAGGCATGGAGAAGACATAGCCTACAGAAGGGGTTTGCAGGGCTTGGCCTGGGGTTCCCCCAGCAGACCAGAGTCAGGCAGTAGAGGTGAGTTGTTCAGGAGGGAGGGGCTCCCTGTTAGAGGTGTGGGAGTGAGGGGGCCTAGAAAGGATCCTGTGCTGTTTAACAGGCGGTTGCCAGGGGCAACGGGGGCAAAACATCCCAGGAACCCAAAGCAGCGAAGAACACTTCAAAGTTCCTCCACTAGGGAAGAGGAGCCTGCAATCTTAGGGACTTTGGCTCTGTTTTATTTCTGTTTTGCAGCACAGTTGCAGGGAACGGGGCACAGGGCTTTGTGCATGTTAGACAAGCGCTCCACTGCCTCCACTGCCGGGCCACCCTACGGCTCGAACCCGGGACTTGCACTTCCCGATTGTAATCTTGGCAGAGGCTGCTTGCATCCAGGGGCATTCGCTCCCCAGCCCCCTACCTGGGCTGAGAGTAGCCCTCCCTGGAGAGTCACAGGGGGACCGTGGCAGGAGCTAGCCCTGGGAGGGCTGGGCAACGGAGCAGGACACAGGTGTTCTGGTAATGGGTGGAGCCTGGGGGAGCGGCACTTTTCCCGCAGCCCCTGCCAGCTCTGTCTGACTTCTGTGTTCACTTCAGGATTCAAGGCCATGCAGGGAAGTCCAGGCCACTGGGCCAAGGACTGGAGACTCTGTCCAGCTGCTCCAACTCCCTGGTGAGGCGGGGAGCTTTCAAGGAGACATGATCTGTGCTCTGGGTTCAAATGCTGCAGGGCCTAATTGTTCAACCTTGGATGAGTGATTTCCTCACCTGTGAAAGGGGAGCAATAAGGCCCCTGGCAGGACAGTGGACAAGGGGTGAAGAGGACAGTGCCATACACTGTCCAATCTAGAAGAAGAGTCCTATGGCACTTATGTCCCCACTGGGGACTCACTTCCCATTTGGACTCTTGGGGGTGACAAGGGCTTTCTCCCAGGCCCACTTTGCTGAGGGTGGTGCTCCTTGCTTCGTGGACACTTTGCACCCACTCCAGGTGAAGGGCAGAGAGGTCCTGCTGCAGCCTCTTGCCTGATGCTCCAAGGCCTCACTGCAAATATCGCTGTAGTCACCAGTCCAGGACAGACCCACGCATCCCCCAAGGGGCCAACTTTTGTAGCAGTTTAAGTATCTCTTAAACTCCTTCCCCTTCCCACAGATGTGGGAAGCAGCCACTGCTGCTGCTGGCGGCTCCAGGCTCTGCTTCAAAGGGCATCCCCCTGGGCGTCTGGAAAACTTGCAAGGAAAAGCTCTTTTTTCTTTTCTTCTTACACATTTTTTTTTTTTTCCTCTTGGTGGCAGAACTCTTGCTCCTGCCTCAGACCCTGACTTCCCCAGAGCAATCAGGGAACTCATGGGGACAGAGACCTCAAGTCCCCCCAGGGAGCCTCCTGTAGAAAAAGACTCCCCTAATTGCCCTGCAGGGCTCTGGTACCCTCTTCCTCCCTCCTCCACTCCACTCCCTCTGCCGTTGGGCTCTGAGGCACAGCTTCCTCCGGGCCCTGGGCTGGGTGTGGGAGCCTGTCTTTACCGCCCAATAAGTTGTGCGTGGCAGAAATTTGGCGTCTCTCTATCCAGAGGGATGACAATATCTCAAAAGATAGGAATTATCCTTTCTTGGAGCCTCCTACAGGGCCTGGCAGAAGGCCTGGCTAGGGGAAGCGGTATCTGGGCTCATCACCAGGCAGCCTTCGGTCCAGGTGGCCTCTCAGGAGACCCCTCTCAGGGCATCCACCAAGGTGAAGGTCTGGAAGCTGTCCCTCCTACAAGGGACCAATTCACTGTGGATTAAGAGAACACACTACCTGTTCTTGTGAGCTGTGGAAGACCACCCATCCCCCTGGGGATGGCTTAGGGTGGAAAGGGAGGAAAAAGAGCCTAAGCCTTGCATTTTCTCCAGCAGAGAGGCTCCAGGTGCTTAGAGTGCCTAGGCTCGTACATGGCATCTTGCCTCCTTCATGGGGCCATCTTTCCAATTAGAGCCCTGGGGGTGCTTGCTCAGGGGTCTTGGCTCTTTCTGGAGCTCATCACAACTGACTTCTGTCCAGGATACCATCAGCCACCTCCCTGCTTGTCCTGCATTGGCTGTGTCAGAGCTGCATGCAGTTGGGGTGGCTCTGCCTAGGGAAGGGCAGGTTCTCCCTCCTAGGGCTGGTCACAAGCAAAGACCAAACTCAAGGGGACTCGGAGGGGATCGGGCTCTGCTCTATTTATACTTTACCTTGGAAAAGGCTGGTAGTAGCATGCAACTGGATGCTGCCCAGAAACCAGAGCCAGGAGCTGGGCTGGATGCATTTGCTGAAGGAAGGGCAGAGAGAAGTGGGTATTTACTGGCTCCCTTTGCATGGCTGGCACCAGGCCAGGCTCCTGTACCCATCATCTCTTGATGTGTCCAGCATGGCAGTCTAGAAATTAAGTTCTGGAGCTCACAGAGCTGGGAGAGCTTTCTGGCTCTCTCGGTTTCTGGCTGGCTGGCCTCAGGCAAGGGAGTTAATGGACCTACCCCTTAGTGCACCCATCTGCAAAATGTGAGCAATCCGAGCAATCCGGTCCTTCCTCCCTGAGTTGCCTCAAGGGCTGGCTGAGTGTCCAACTCCTCAGGACACAGAACCTGAGGACAGGCTGGTGCCTTGATTATGCCTTGAGGGGCCAGGGAGACAGCTCTGTGGCATAGCACCTGTCTGGCAAGTGCAGGGACGTGAGTTTGAACCCCAGTCCTGAAAAAAAAAAAGATTGTGCTTTTATTTTTGTTGGATGCAGTGAAGGGATGTGAAGGATTTTCTGCAGACCACCCAAGTAAAAATATGGAGGAGTGGAGAGGCGGGCAAGCGTCCGGGGCTTCTGAGCCCCCGCCTGTCTCAGTCTCCACGGCAGAAGGGAAGAAAGCGCCCTGGGCTTGAGAGGCGCCCGATGCTCACCCAAGCTGGCGAGCTCAGGGAGGCTGGGCGTCTTGTAGCAGGCAGAGGAGCTGCTAAAAGGCAGCCCTGCAGCGGGAGCAGCTCGGGCAGTGGTAGGGCGGCAGCGGTAGGGCGGCAGCGCTCTTCAATCTTGCCGGAGTTCGCCCTTCAGCAGCCAGCTGAGGGATGGGGGTGGCGGCAGGGGAGGAGCAGGGGAGGCCAAGGCCCGCACGCTCGCACGCACGCACTCGTGGCAGCATCGACTCTGGATAAACAATTACAGTCTATTTACCTCAGACCATATGGTGGTGGGGAACAGGTGTGCAGGTAATGAAGAGCCCGGCTCCAATTAAGTGTCTGGGAACCCAGCCGGATTCCCGCTGAATCTTTTGCTTGGGCTGAAGCCCATTTACAAATGAGAGCTAAAAGGACTGAGGCTTGGTGGGGACAGAAGTAGGGCAGCACGGCCCCTGAGACGCCAGCCTGGGCCCCTGGGCACCTGAGATGGGAGAGAGAGGCCCGGCCATTCGTTCCTGCCGCCAGCATCTGGGCCCTTCGCCATGGCGCACACGTGCCCTTGGGAGGTAGCTTAGCGGCCTCTGATTCCTGGCAAGGCCTCCTTGCGCCTGTCGGTGGAAGTCTGGAGAAGATAGCTGTAAGACTGAGGGGCAGAACCGGCTCTCACCCTTCTTTGCCGACGTCTTTTCCACCTGAGCCTTCATTTCTTGTGCTTTAACTTCCAGCCATTCAACGCCCAGCTACGCATTGAGCTAGACACAAGGACACCCTGAAAAACACAGCCAGCCCTGGCCTCGCTCTTGCTGAGACTATGTTTAAAGGAGTTTTCAGACATTTTAGGGGGGTGGGGTGGAAAGACAAACAAATGAGTCAACCACACAGAGGAGGGTATCTTGGAGATGGATGCGTGTGGCGCATCTGAGCACTGCACCTGCCCACGAACCCCTAGCTGTCCTGGCAAGCCGCCCTCTCATGGGTCAGCCACCACATCCTGGGGTTGCTGTTATGGCGCTTGAGTGGCTCTGTAAACAGCTGCTCCAGGACAGGCCTTCTCCAGGGCAAGGAGGGTGTCTAGCTTATCCAGCCCGTCTCACAAGGGGCGGGGAGGCAGCAAGGAGGGCTTGGAGTGGTGGTACAGATGTGCCCGAGCCTCAGCAGCCCTGGCCTCCTGGGAAGTCCACCTGGCCTGCTCTGTGAGGACATGGTCCACTCTGGCCCGGCCTTGCCAGAAAACACCGTCCGCCTCAGAAAGTAGACAAGCTGCAACTTGGGGACACTGCCAGTATTCGGAGAGCCCCTCACCTCATGTGATTGTGGAGCCGGGCAAGGTGCCCCTCACAAGCGTTCTGAAGGCTGCAGGCTGAGCCAAAAAGAAGACAGATAGCTCCTGTCCCTGTGGTGGGCTGATGGGAGTGGAACGAGGGCACATGTTCCAATGAATCTCTCGCGTCACTTTTACTGCAGAGTGATGAGGCCGCACGCACGGAGGTGGGGGACGGAAGGCGCTGCTTCTTCCAAGAAGCTTGGTTTCTGTCACTGGCAAGGAGAGAGACAGAAATGAAGATTTTTTTCATGCTCCTTTGCCTGGTGAATATTTTCAATTTCATCTTGGCTTCATGAATTGCTTTGGGACCTGTCAGATCAAAACCAACACCTTCCTTAAGTCCCCATGTGGGGACACCCCCTACCCCCCACCAGGGTCTCCTGTTGGCTCCATCATGGCTTGGCATGCTGACACATGCTCTTGCACCCTTGGGGATGCTCATCAACAGCATATGGCTCTTTCTGGCACTGTCTGAATACGAAGGGGCATCTTACGACAGCAACACATGGCTGGGTGGCAGCAACTGGCCAGCAGAAAATAAGGGTCTCGGGGACTTGTCTAATTTTGAGGAATGTAGAGGTGCTGGAGCCGTGATTTTGGAAAGCTCTGCCCTCCAGCCCTCCCTTTCTAACACAGAAAGCAGGAAGCAAACTAAATGGGTTTCGAAGTGAGAAACAAATTGGATTTTTAAAAAATGTTCTGGTTCTAATGATCGGAGGGGTTATACATAATCCCGCAGTAGAAAGTGTGTCTCGAAATCTATGTTTTGCGTTGACAGCTTCTCCCTAATGGGCAAGATCTCACTCATGATAGGGCCATAAAACACAGAGCTTGCTGGCCCTGCTGTGTGTCTGATAAGGGAGATGACTGAATCTTCAGCATAGGCAGAAGTCACCGGCAGGCCCCAAGTGTTCCACCCCACCCTGCCTGGGCGAGGCTCCCAGCCCCTTACCTGCCCTCTGTAGATGCAGAGGGGCAGGAGGAAGAGCTTTCTGGAAGCAGAGCCCTTCATGCAAAATATGACTCTTGAAACTAGAAGTTTCCAGAATGTCAAGAGCATACTCTACAGAGAACAGATACCATGCTTTGCAATGAAAGGGACCCTTGTTGTCAAGTCTGGGACATCCCCATACCTTGGTCCCTTCCCCAGAGACTTGAAATCATGGCTAAAAGGGGTCTTTCAGTAAAGAAACCCCCTTGGCTTTGCTTGGGCTCAGGCACCCCCAACTTCAGCTGCAGAGCCCTGCTTTCACAAGCTCTGTTGATGTCCTGTAGGATCGGGTTCCCAGCACACATGGCAACAAACATATTAGTTCACCGGATCTGCCACAGGACACCTCCTCGCAAATCCGAGAAATGTATTCTCTCTTAGTTCTGGGTCAACAAGACCAAACTCAAGGCAATGGTAGGGCTAGTTTCGCTTGAGGGTTGGGAGGCAGAGTCTGTCCAGG
>PVKN010011245.1:0-21849 GCA_004027915.1 Capromys pilorides | reverse complement strand
AGAGAGAGAGAGAGAGAGAGAGAGAAATTGCCTGAGTTCTATGGGATTTTTTTTAAAGCTTAGTGTAGTTTTATCTCATCATCAGAATGGACAAGAATACAATCAATTGAAAAGAACCTAAAATAATAGCAGAAATTCTCATCAATATGAAGATAATGTAGAACCCTAATTCATTTAAGATGTCTCACTACAAAAGAAAAGAATTCCCCACAGTTACCCACTCCTCATGCACTCTAAGGGTATCTGGCATATGACGTTAGCTAGTGTTCTGAATTTGGTCAAACATTTTTCATAAAATTTTATGGGTCATAATTGCCAATCAGAAAGATGACTTTTCAGAGACCATTGAATCCTAACAAAGTAGAGTAGGAGAATCTCCCCTCCCTCCCTTCTTTCTTTCTCTCTATAAACCACAAATCGACCACTTATCGTGTAGCAGGTGAACAGCGTGCATTCTATTACCTAGAAGATCACTACTAGAGCCAGCCAGGTTGCAGAGTTCAACATTTTAGATGAAGAGAGAGGCTCCTAGGGAAGCAGGAATTATCCTTGACGTGTGGAAGGAAAAGGGAAAGACAAGAGGAAAAACTGGTAAGAATGATTTCACTGGCAAAGTTCTATTTTAGACACGTTTAGAAGGCCTAGCTGTGTTCTAACTGCTAATTTCTTATCATCCTGCTTCCTTTTCTCATCCTACAGATCCAACATGTGGCAGTTTCACCTCACTCCAACCTGTGCTGTGTAATCCATGAGTTTGTTCCCAGCACACATGTATTCATATCGCAGGCTACATGACGCAGACATGCTGCACTCTTAATTATTTTCCTCTGAATTCTGTGTTCTGGGAGCATTCCTCACCACAACGGAGGAAGGATGAATGAAAGCACCCCCATGGGCCTTAGAAAAGATACGCACTGCAGCTGTTTAAATGCATATTTGAAATTTACTAAAAATAACTCTGATTGCAGGAGAAAATTAATTAAAATAGACAAAAAGCTTCTAATCAGATTTATGCTATCTGATTGTGTAATTAGACATGGCTTTTAGACCATCCTCACAAGTTTATTTGAAAAGAAAGGGAAATGAAGGTTTATTGGAATGGCAATAATTTGGGTTTCTTTAATTGACTCCTGGTGTGACTCTGGTAATGCCTGCTGCTTTCTGAGAGGCAGCATGGAAAGGTTCCAGGAGAAGCTGACATTCCAGGGGCAGCTTTGGAATCAACTTTCCACTACAACCCAAGTCAGCCCGCCACTGGGGCTGGAGTTCATATCAGCACAGTGCCAGCTTTCAAAGGCAGCCTCTCCAGACACTGCCTGGCACTGAGCTGGCCCACCAAGATAAGGGAAGGTGCTTTTCTGATCCTGTTGCCCTGTCCACAGCTCTGAGGGTGGCAGAGGCTGCAGCTCTCAGAGTCCACAGTGAGGGTCAGAAATAGTGTTCACAGCCTTATATGCCCTCAGATGGAGGAGAGGGGTACCAGACACCTCTCCTGCCCCACTCCCAAATTCCCCACTGCAGCATTGCCAACTGCCGGCTGAAAGTGAGCACATTCCACAGGAATTTAACAAGGTACAGAATAAAAACAAGCCATAGGTCGCTTGAAAGAAGAGGTGCGTTTTGAAGTCCCTCACTACTCTAAGTTCCAGTAAATTAGCATTTTTCCTGAAAGAGTTTTAGGTGAGAAGGATGGAGGTTGAGACTAGGGGTCCTGAGAGAGGAAGTGAGGATTTTAAAGGTTGGTTTGATGCTGAAGTCCTAACAGATGACCAGCTCGCTCTACAGATAATCGCAACAGTTAGCATTTGTTTGGCTCACCCATGACACACATATTACCTAGGTTAATCCTTGCAACATTAATGGTAGCATTTTAATTTACAGATAGAGCAGTGAGGTCCAAAAAAGGTAAATAATTGCTCCAAGATCACATGGAGAAGTTTAGTTGGTGTTTGCGGCTAAACTTTTCTGACTCTAAAATCTACAGGTCTTTTGGCTACTCCAGAGGACCTGGCTATGCTCTGCTGTATCCCCAGGGATTGCACTGGGGACAGCAGTAGCAGCCAAGCGTCCCACATGTGAGGTCATGTTATATTTTGCTGTCTGAATCATTCTCTATTTCCAATAACTGTTGTTGGAAGGAACATTGTGTTGATATCCCGGCTTCCTCTCCCCACCACCATATTGGCCAGAACCAAAAAGGAAGCAATCTTCATTTTTCCATGGGACCTGGGAGGATCCTTGAGGCAAAGCTTGTGCAGAGCCAGGACAGTCAAGGAGCTTCTCTCCCTACCCCGAGTCCTTATACCTCCTACCAAACACTATCCCAGAACACCTGCTCCTAGGTGAGTGTGCAAGGGACTCTGCCTCCCTAATGAGGAGCTGGGATGCCCCCAGCAGTAAGCACCACCTTCTAAAGCACAGATTCCATGGAATCATACTGCAGCTTCAATGTTTCAGTGGCTGCTATTGCACACTCATTTTGGCTCACAAGAGACCCCTGTATCTGACTGTACTGACCCTGCTATGGCTGGGATGTAGTTTTTCTCCCAAAGATTCCTTTGTGGGAACAGTCACCATGGTGTTAATTGATGCTGGGGTCAGTAAAGGAGTCCTTCAGGCTGGGGGCAGCTCAGAGGTAGAACGTTTGCCTGCTGTACATAAGTCCCCAGATCTAATCTCCAGTACTGAAGCAGGGGCTGGGGGAGGGGAGAGATTCCAATCTCCAGCAGCATGAGAGAGAGACAGAGAGGTGGTACGGCATAGAGGGTGTTAGGTCAGGCAGCCTTGACTCAGAGAGGGTTTAGATAGTTCTCAAGGCTCCTGGCTAGTGCTGCCGACAGGGTTATTGTAAAACAGCAAGCCTGGGCCCTGCACAAGTGCTCTCTAGCTCTCGCCCTGCCAAGTGCCCTGTCCTCTCACACCTACTTCCACCATGGTGACTCTGTCTTCCACAAATCTTTGCCAGGTCCAGCATCATCCTCTAGAGACTTTCTGCCTTTAAAAGTGCAAGTTAAATAAATCTCTCTTCTCTAGAAAGCACCAAGCCTCTATATTTCATTATAGTAAAGGAAAATGGGCTGATGTGTTCTCTATCTCCACCCCTACCACACTCCCCCTGGCCTGTAGCTGCTCAGCCACACTGGCCCCTGCCAAGGGTCAGACACACCAAACCACTCGCCTCCAGCTGAGTCTGAGACTGCTACTCCCCCATTCCCCATCTCAGCCTGCTCACACTCCATGTTTTTAAAAATGTGGTAAATATACCAGCTCCAAAACAAACAAACAAAAAACCCAACAACTTCTCTTTTGGACAGAATGGTTTTGATAACCCAAACTAATTTATCCACTTATTTTTTTAGATAAGATCTCACTATGTCGTTTGCCTTGAACTGAGCTCAGGCTGGCCCCAAACACAAAGTGACCCTCCTGTTTCAGTCTCCTGAATGCTGAGATAACAGATGTATACCACTCATCACACCCACAACGCAATGTATTCTTTCAAGAAGAACTGGAGATGTTATTTCCAACAGAAATGCCAAAGTTTAATTAAAGAAAAAATACATGATTTGTAAGAAAGAGCATAGACATATCCTTGTTTGTGACCCAACATTTTCATGTAACATCTCAATTATCCATTTATATGTCTGTTACCCCAGTGGGCTCTGATCTCTGAGAGTTGGGATGAAGTTTTTTTTTTTTTCAGTGGCTGGCTCAGCCTGCCCTGGGGGTGGGGCTGGCACAGCATGTGGTGCCAGGGATCGAACTGTGGTCTCTGCAGTTGTGTAAGCTTTCCTAAGCAGGCACTGTAGACCACTGAACCATCTTGCCGGTCCCATGGGATGATGTTTTGTTTACATCTTATCTTAAATCATAGCACTCGGTGGGGCACATAGCAATCAGTCAATATATGTTTGTTAGGAAGGAAAGAAAAAAAAAAGAAGGAAGGAGGAAAGAAAAAAGGGAGAAGGAAGGTTAATTCTAGCTGAGAAGGCAGCACAAACTACAAAGAAATGCCACCAGGGTCTTTCCCGAGTGACAGCATGTCAAAGCACAGGCTCTCTGAGTTGTAAGTGACCCTTGTCTAATTTCCCAGGGGAGGAAAAGAAGAAATTTCAGTGCAGACAGACTGAGGGGCACATAGTCAGTTGATGCCATAACCAAGATAGGAACCCCATTCTCCAGCTCTAAGTCTAATGTTTTTTGACCTGTGCCATGCACATTGCTTCTGGTTGGAGAAATGATAGTGGGGCCTGGAAGTGGGGCCTGGTAAGTCACTGATTTGGGCCCATGGAATAGGGTTCCTAGTAATTTTGAACTTGCAGGTCCGTCCTCTTGTGAAAGCGCTGAGAATCCATGGTGATCCAATCCAAGTGCTGTATGCGCTAATGTGAGTGTGCCCCTTCCTAGTGTCCTCTTGAGAGCTTGTCAGGTTTCTGCAGAGGACTGAGGTCTGGGGCCTGCATACTGAGTAGTAGCAGCTCTGTGAACCTATGCAGCCTGGTGTGTTGCCTGGGCCGGAGGCTGTCTTTTCAGCAGCTCTCCTTCTTCTGCCTCCGTAGAGAATGCACATGGTAACTGCAGAAGCCACTGCATTAGTCTAATATAGGTGGACCATGGCCCCTTTCCTAGCCAACCTCCTTGACCACCCTTGACTAACATGAGGGCTGACAGCTGAACTACAGTGAGCTTCCCCCTAGGAAGTGGACTGGAACTGAAAAGAACTTAATATCTCTATAGGTCCCTACTTCTGGATTTCTGAAATAGCACTTGAAGGACACCTGCTCCTCTGCCCTGATTTATGCAAGCTGAAGCAATCTAGTCCTCTCTGAGTGTTATGGCACTGTCTTTTCTTTATTTTTCTTTCTTTTCTTTTTTATTTATTTATTTATTTTAAATTTTATTTTATTTTTTATTTTTAAACCTTATTTATTTGTTTGTGTTATGGCTGGCTCAGCCTGCCCCGGGGCTGGGGCTGGCGCAGCATGTGGTGCTGGGGATCGAACCGCAGTGCCTGCAGTTGCCTAAGCTTGCCTAAGCAGACTGTTTAGACCGCTGAGCCATCTCACTGGCCCTCTTTCTTTTCTTTTTAAAAACAATATCCTTATGTTGCCAAAGCTGACCTTGAACACAGTCCCCCTGCCTCGGCCTCCTTTGTGCTAGAATTACAGGCTTATACCATCATGCCTCACTCTTCATCTCTCTCTTACACAACTTACTATTTTCTAGCTCTCATTAATTTCTTGTGCCACTTTCTACTTTGCTGTATGTAGCACACCTAGTACAAAGAAATCCATCAAAATCACCCTGTAAAAGGACTAAGGTTTAGGTGGAGGATGCTGGTCTCCTTTTTTTCCTCTGGGCACTGAACCTTGACTTGAACACTCAGGGCTTCCGTTATCTAGATAGCTACTTTATTTCCTTCGCCATCAGACTCTCGGTTGTTCATATTTTAGCATTTCTAAAGTTGAGTTGTAGCTTATAATTCATGTCAAAAGGAATTTGTCCCCTGATGGCCAGGAGAGAAGTTGAGACAGAGTTTTCACAGTCTGCCCATGGCAGACCTTGGGCATTAAGGGAAGTAAATGCTGATTGGTGCACGTGTGCCTGAATGTTCGTGTTTTCTAGCAGAATGACAGTCAAGCACTGCAGACAACACAGGAGAAAGAAGAGTGCCGTTCTATCCAGTGGGCACTGTAATTATGTACAATAGAAACTGACAGGTATCTCAGGAAAGATAGAATTTTTAAAGTTAAAGGAGTTCCTGTGATCAAGTCATCATTGCAAATCACCCCCAGGTGCCAAATCTCTTCCACAAGCTTCTGGGTGACCTTCAAAAGAAGCTGTTCACCTTCCAGAAAGGAATCATCAAATTAAGAGAAGGACAAAACTGTGCTTAACCAAAGAAGAAATGCAGATTAATCCTTGGTTGTCTGCAATGTATTAACAATTAAATAATTAGCCACACCTTCCTTTGCTAAGGAGGACTCAGTCACTAGCCCCTGGGATGAATGAAAAGAATTCCTATGGTGCTTGGCACTATGTAAATGTCCACAAAGGACTCAAAGAATCCAAATACCTACATTAAAAGAGGTTTATTCATTCTCAAATTGAATAAGATGCTAAAAAAAGAATATATGGTGAGGCTGGGGAGATAGCTCAGTAGAATAAGCACTTACCTGGCAAGCACGAGGGCCTGAGTTCAATCCCTGGTTCCACACACACACACACAGAAAAGAACATATGGATATTTTTAGTGTTCATATTTATTATAGTATTTCTCTCTTAAATCCTGTTATTTAATCAGGAGTACAGATAGGTTCTCAGAACAGAGAAGGTGGAGTTAATATAATAATAAATTTGAATCCTTCCTTAACTTTCAACATTGACTGACAGTAAAAATTGTGAAGAATGATTAAATCTATGCCCTGCAGGGACAGTTCTGTACAGTTTACAACAGTGGGTTGGCAAAGCTCAGAACATGTATCACAAGTCACTCTCCTACCCTTGTGGTATGGAAGACATGGTGCATCATCCGTGGAGCTCTTCCTTACTAAGCCAGCCTCTGCTGAATTATTCTCTATCAAATGTTCCAGGCAGTCATTACCATGAGATGGGATTTGGTCTATAATAGAAAATTTGTTCATGATCACTATGCTAGGTTCTCACATGAAATTTAACTCAATTTTGGGATCAACTTGAAATCTTCTTGCAGATTCTAGGATTTCTAGACCCAGTCTCTAGTATTGCTTGCAGCTATTCCACCTTGTTATTAACTATGGGAAATTCTGTGCTTGTTTTCATATTTACTCTGTATATACTGCCCTTCAGTACCAATCACCTTTTAATTGATGTATTCTTCCTTCAACTACACCTCCAAGTGTTTGCTGTTCTATTAACTAAGGAAAGCACATGTGCAGTATTTCATAAAATTGAATGCTCTAACCTCAAGTTCTGTCTTTATTCTCTCCGTCTTTAATCAAATGATGTAACTGTTCTTTGTTGGGAATCACTTCCTGCTTACAGGCCAAGTTGAAGATGAGTCTCCATTTCAGAGCATCTTAGAACTTCCTGTGTCACACTCTCAATCTTCCCCCAAGGAAAGGCAGCTTGGAATATACCTGTTTAATTCTCCAAAGCCCAGAATTATATGGATTTCATGTGGCTCACCTTATTTTCCTTCACTGGGCTAAGAGCTGTCAGAGGCCAGGCCAAGTATCATTCATCTATCCTTATCATACTATTTAATTTCTCATCAAAATATTTATATAGAACATGCTCAATATTTCTTCTTCTTTTTTTATATTTTTTAGTAAAGGTCTACAGAGTGTTCAGGGTCTCACTACATAGATTGAACTCATAGTAATCTGCCTATGTTCAACCTCCCAAGCACTGGGATTACAGGCACATACTACCGTGCCCAGTCTCAATCGCAGTCTCAGCGTGTGCTAGGGGCAGGGCCGACATGGCAGGCCCTGGGGATTGAATCCCTGGCTGCTGCATCTGCCTAAGCACGCGCTTTAATCCACTGAGCTGTTTGGCCAGCTCTCTTGTTCTTCTTTTATTTATTTATTTATTTATTTATTTATTTATTTATTGCAGAACTGGGGATCGAACTCAGAACCTTTCACTTGCCAGATAGGCACGCTGTGCCCCTGAGTTATCTCCCTAGCCCAAGCCCTCTTTTTTTGGTGGGACCGAGGTTCAAACTCATGACCTTGCACTTGCCAGGCAGGCACTTGTGCCACGGAGCCATCTCCCCAGCTCTTCTCTCTTCTTTTTTTAATGAAGAAAACCATTAGACTAAAACTGATCTGGAAAGTTATATAGGGGGAGAATGCATCCAGTATAATGATCTACATTGCCATTCCAATCTATGTAACTCTTGGATCTGAGGAAGAAAAGAATTTTGCTTCTGTAAACATTATCTTCTCATCTCCATCCCCAAGAATCCTTAATATTCAAAAACTCTTTCAGGGCCGGCAAGATGGTTCAGTGGTCTAAAGCGCCTGCTTAGGAAAGCTCAGGCAACTACAGGGACTGCGGTTCCATCCCTGGCACCACATGCTGCGCCAGCGCCACCACCAGGGCAGGCTGAGCCAGCCACGAAATAAATAAATAAAGAAATGAACAAAACGAGCAAGCAAATAAATAAATAAAATTTTTTAAAAAATTAAAAAAACTCTTTCAACTTAAAAAACAACCACACAGAGCTCTCCATGTGGTGCATCCGTGGTTCTTCATACAGTTGACACTATAGTAACCTGAGGAAAGCTGGAGTGGTGTTACACACCATTGTCCCAGTTACTCCAAGACAGAGGAGAGAGGACCTATGAGTTAGAGGCAGCTGAGCATTAGAACCAGACACTGACTCTGGACAGGGAAGAGGGTGGAAAGAACCACCCAGCAAGCTTCTGAAGCTTGTCAGTGCCCAGTGCCTGGGCACCACCCCGAGAACTACCTCAGCATCTATAAGAATAGGGTCCCCACACATATTCCTCTGGTCATTGTAATAACCCTGCATGGCAGCTTCTTTCCAGTTTAGGAAACTGAAGCTCACAGAGGTTAAGAATGTGCCCACCAAACATCTAAAGGGTAATAGAACAACCATGATTCCTGAACAGCTCTAGGATTTTGAGACCTAGTATCCCACACGAGTTTGGGCTCTGCCACCTTGTTATCAATCACAGAAAGTTCTGTGTATGTTTACATATTTACTCTATACAGCCTCTAAGCACTATTCATCTTGTACTTGATGTACTCAAAAATTTCATTCTTTAAAATATGCCTCCAAGCGCTTGTTATCTGATCTACTAACATGGTGCACCTACACGGTTTATTAAGTGTCCTCTGGAACACCTTTCAACAGCATGTGACATAGCACCACCTCAGCCTCTCCCTGCTCTGTATAAACGGGTAAGTGGACCAGGCAAGAGCCGGTCCACCCCTGTGCAGTGGCAGGAAGGAGCCTCTGCTCACCTCCACGCGCCTGTGCCCATTCCCAGGCACTGCCCACGAGCCCTGTCTGTTGAAATTGTCCACTCTCTCATTATATCTCTGCACCACGGCTCTGTCTCTCGAGGAACCAGGAGGTCAGAGCAGCACAGAGAGGGAGCTGCCAGGGCAAAAGTCAGCATCTTTTAAAAACAGGACTGGGAATGCTGAGGACTTTTGTTTCCTGAATAAACTATGTGATGCAATTTCAGTGACTATAACTGCATTCAGTGAAAATTGGTTTAAGCAAAGACAAAGAATTAAGTGGATTGACACAGGTGAAGCAACAGGGAAAGTAGCTGCCCTCTTCCTCAGCTCCGTTTTGTTGATTTCCTTTTATTTTTATTTATTTATTTTTTAATTGCTCAGACAAAACAAGAAAACTCAAAGTGATTCTCTGTAAGTCTCAAAATTACCTCTCAGAATTTCCAGCTTTATGGAAGGAGTGGGAGGGAGGGGAGAAGAAAGGAAAACGAGACATGTGGCGTCCCTGTGCTGACTCCCCCAAAGGAACGTGATCATTATGTCCCGCTGACGTGTACTAGTAAAAAAAGAAAAGAAAAAGAAAAAAAAAAGTCCATCTTTACTAGAGAACTTCATTAACGTTTCTTTTTTCCAAATACTGCACATAAAGCTACTTTTCCTGCTATTCTTAGCAAATCTGGAGCTCTGAGCCGTCTTGGGAAGGGTGAGACCGCCGCCAGGAGGAGGCTGGCTTGTTCCCCAGCCTGCTGCTGACACGGGACAAGCCTTCCACAATATGGAACTCCTTCAGCCCCGCCACTCCCCTGTTAGAGCAGAGCCTGCAGTTACACCACAGATCAGCCCAGAAGCAGCAAGCAGTGAATCACAGGGGCTCATGCGTTTCTGCCAAACAAAGAACTCGAGCTCTGGGAAACTTTCTGGCTCAGCCTTCCTGTCTGCCCCAGCGTAAAGCAGGTAATTTCCGATTGGTCCCATTGAAAACTAGTGCAAGGCAGGTGTAGTGAACCCCAGTCATGGCTTTTTCTTCTCACAGGCACAAATGCTGTTTTTCATACCAGCTGTATCCGAAACACTGAGTTAAGATGGTGATTAGTAGTGGTGGTGGGTGTCTCAGTAGGAGCTTTCTTAGGAAGAAAGGGCTTTGAATGAGCCAATGAAAGCTGTTGCCAGGGAACCAGATGCCATGAACAGGCTACTCCAGCAGCGCAAGAATACAAGCCGGGAGTGCTGGACTGAGCATTAAGTGTACTTGGCAGCTGAGTCCTGCAAGGCCTGTTAACCCTTTGTGCACCTAACGACATCCCAACTGTGAGTCAAGAGAAGGATGATCCTAAAGTCTAAAGAGCTAAGGCACCCTGCTGGCAGCACCTCCCATCAGAATGATCATTTCTGAGACATTCTCCCTGCTTGGCTAACAATTCCCTGAACTCCTCGCCTTTCAGAGTTGGCATCAGAGGAGGGTACAAAGGAAGGCATGCTGGGAGCACAGGCCTCTGTAGAGGGCGCTATTCACATCTTATCACTTTTCTAAGACAATGATTCCTCTCATTTGGGGTGGGATTTTAGTGGTCGGCTGACCTTCAGAGGGAGGACTGTACTGCTGGTGGTGGTGGGGGGGAGGTTGTTCTGTGAGAAAAGGAGAAGTAGTTTACCCTCTCCCTGTCTGTGTATTTGCAGAGCCCTTTGGGGCAGACCTGAGGACTGTCAGTTGGAGGAACAGACAAAACTCCTGACCTATCTCCCAGGGATACATGCTCCCATGGTGCCTTGCTTCTTCATTTCACTGGGAAAGGAACAGCCTGCACTCCAGGCAGCCGCTCTGGGATCCATTCCTGCACAACCTGGTTTCTGTCTCCACAGAGTGACTTGCAAATGAATTCAGTTCTCAGGAGGACCTGAGTGCTCTCTCAAAATGCAAGATGGCTCAGACATGGTGGGGTTTGAGTTGTGTAAAGGAGCTACTCTTGAGAAGAAAGGTGTTTTATATATCAAATTACTATCGCCCTAGCATGATTAGCAGAGAGTTCACAATTTTCATATTGAAATCATCCTCATCATAGTTTAGGTTGTGACAAAAACATTGGTTGTATAGTTCAGTGACTTATGATATAGACAATATGTGGGATTCCCTCCTATGAGACAATGATTTTTCAGAGCATCAGTTTATGCAGCAAAACCTTCCTACTATGTGCTAAGAGTAGGAAGACAGTTTGTGTATATTCTGAATTATGGGACAGAATTATATCTTTAACACTATTTTCTATTTTTGAGCAGTTATATGATAGACACTACATGAAGTGCCTTACATAAATCATTCCATCAGTTAAGTAAACATCATTGTAACAACAATCCATGAGTATTTTAACAGTTAGTGACTAAACCAACGTGGATAAACATCCTATCATACTTTAACATTCATGACCCTAAATGACCAGAATCCATGTAGTTGCAAGCATTATATCTGCTCTGAGATTTTCTCCTTAGATTAAGCGCAACCCTGCTCTTGTTTGATATCTATGAATGTTTTTACTTTTGCCCCCAGTGACTAAGTTGCTAGCCAGAGAGGAACCGATTTTCTCCATGTTATAGAAGAACCAAGAATGTGTGATTTTCATTTCTTCTATAGCCTTACTATCTCCCCACCGTAAATTTAGAAGGTTGCAATGCTGTGAGTGCTCCTACTAATAAAAATGAGGCCTGCAGCAAAGGTACAGCCAAATATTTTAGACTCCTAGAACAAATACTTCAGGAAGATCTAAAATAAATAGATTCCCAGTGTCTTTGTCCTGAACAAGCCAGGCCACGTGGCTATAATTTACACCTACGAAGAGGAGAGAAGCAGAAAGCCAAGGCTGATACTCTTCTTTTGCTGTGATGCTTCAATATTTTTTATTTCCTTTTGCATCTTTCATTTCTACATGTGGCCTTGACCACATGAGAAATTAGTCCTAGTCTCTGAACATGCCAAGTATTTATCCTTAGTAAATTGTGCTTCTTCTGACAACTTTAGGGGGCTGTATCTTCCCCCACTGACTTCACTGAGGGTCTTTCAGCCTTTGTGCACTGAGCCTTGGACTAGAGGCCTTAACCTACAGGTCTAAGCTGCTAGCCATGGACAGGCAAAGGACTAGCTACCAGATGATATGACCTGATTCTCCTCTGTTGCATATCTTACATACTGGCTCACAGATAATTACACACCTCTGAGAATGTTAAAAAAAATTGACCACTGTTATTATATGTAAAGGATGCTATTGGAGGACACTAAGCATGACAAGCCATGGTTCCTGCCCTCCAAGGACTTACAGTCTCCGTGGGCATAAAACATCAGCAAGTAGAAAGATCTTTGGTGCATGGCTGGGATGCTTCTCACATACACAGCCCAAATTTTCAAAGACCTTTTATCCTGACACTCTCACATAATTTGTCTTGAGTGCTCATGGGAGATCACTGTGGCTGGCTCTGTCAACCTTCATTCCACCTTCTTTCTAGTGCAGAAGTAGGAAGCTGAAAATATTACTTCTTAGACAACTTGAAAATTATATTAGCAAGTCAAAGCAGAGGAACAAAGTTGGAAAGACACGGGTATTCAGCAGGAGTCACAGCAGGGGCCTAGGGTCCAGGATCTAGCTCCTGCTGAAAGAGGGCACCACGGTAACCACTACTGTAGCTACTTCCTAACAGCTGTCTATTGGCCATGACTGAGCTTTTTACAAATGGTTAACACTATGCTAATTTGGAAATGAGTTGGGTAGCAGACTAAAATTCAGACTACATTTCGACAAGGTCCCCTTTCACCAAATGATTTAAAAAGCACTCAGTATCTCTTTGCTCTTCAAGAAGTAAAGCCAACCCCAATGGTTCATCTTTCAGATTTCCCCTGAAGTTGAATAGAATTACTAGAAAACACATATACTTCCTCATAGAGTAGGAGGGAAATCCTAGACCACTTCAGAGTGGCTCCATCTATCCAGACCATTTTGGAACCAGGAACAAATTCCTGAATGCACTGAGGACATCGCCATTGAATAGCATCTATTTTCTTTGTTTCATGTGGTTTCTATTTATTTACAGACTGCTATGGTTATTCATGATACTTTACAAACCATAAAAGCCAGGTCTCCACCCTATAGACTTTACAGTGTAATTTAAACAGACATGCTGCATGGGCTGACAGGTCAGGCATGCCAGGAGATGGTGTTGGTGTTGTATAACATGGGTGTGGAGGGTTTCTTCTTGAGTTATAAATACTTTCCAGTTACAAGGGCCTTTCATCTGGGATCCCCAAGCACTTTAGAATCACCATAACCTCAATTGCTTTCTAAATGCACTTTCCATAAACTGTTACAGGGACTGAGTAAATGCTTTTAAATGTCTATTAATTGATCTTTGGATCTGTTCATTGTCCATATTAAACAGCAGGATGTAAACACAATGGCTCGGGACAGGGCTTGTTTGGGCTGTGGTCTGGCTGCTCCTAGATTACAGCCCCAGAGAAATCTGGTAGCCTTGCCCCTGTGTCAGAAGGGCCACATGGACTCCTAAGGGTACTCACAGGGAAGATGCTCCCTCAACCTCACCTCATAAAGACCACTTTCCAGGTCCTTGATTCACATTTAATGGACACATTAGTGTTTCAAAATCAGCTGAGCTCAGAGGAAGAATTTCTTGAAGAAAGCATTTCCAGCAGAGAACCTTGATAGTCATCCATCTGCTAACAGGAGTAGTTTCCATTCAGCTCCCTCCCAATTCCTCCATTTTGATGCTGCTTCACTTTTTCTCTGAAGGATGGCATTTCCCAAACAGTAAGATTTCCATTTCACTGCAGCTGCTGTGGCATTTTCTCTTCCATGTCTCCCCCAATTTAACAAGTGATTATTCCTGAACTTTTAGAAGAGCTCATTCGAACCCTAGGGAGGAAGAGCTTTGAGATAAGCTGTGCTCTTTAGCATGTGGATCTTGTATTTAGTACAGGGTCTACAGGGTCTCACCACACAAACTGGACTCATAATGGTTCTCCTGTTTTCACATTCCCAAGTGCTAGTATTACAGGCATATGCCACCATGCGCAGTCTCAGTCGTTGTCTCAGCATGCCCCAGGGGTTGGCATGTGGATCTTGTGTCCCCCTCAAAAGTGCATTGTTGAAGGCTGGGTCCCAGCATGCTTGTGCTTGGGGCATGGGTCCTTTAGAAGTGATTGGATCCTAAGGGCTGTCACCTCATGAAGGAATCAATCCTTTAATGGATTCATAACTCAATAGTCTCGGGGAAGATCTTTGCTCAAACAGTGTGCTTTCTCTCTGCTCTTCTTGGCCACCACCAGGTAAACAGCTTTCCTCTGCCCTGTGATAACTGATGGGGCTGAGTGACCAAGGATTGAAACCTCTGGAACTGTGAGCCAAAGTAAAACTTTTCTCTATTTACACTATAATTCTTAGGGAGCCTCAGAAACAGAAAACTGACACATTTCTCCATCTGCTCATCCTTCATAAATTCCACAGGGTTAATTTCCTAAGAACCCAGATGGAATCACTTCACCTCCCTGCTTTGAAAAACCTCCTCAAAGAATAAAACCCAGGCTACATGTGGCCCCTCAGGCCTCTGCAACTGATCTTCCTCTCTGGTCTCACCAGTTCTCATGACCTGTAGTCTGGGTCACACCATAGAGGGCACTCCTTGCCCAGAGACTCAAATTCTTCGTTACACATGATTTTCCCTTCACCCATTCTCCCATCTTCCCAACAAACTAGCATCTTTTCCTGCTCACCTCTAACTTCCTTCATCTCTAACTTCCAAGGTACCCAGCACCATAGACATCTCCTCTATATCTGTACACATTCATCTCCTCGCCTTGGGCACCTACATTTCTCCACCTCCAGTCACAGCTGCCTCTTCAACTTTCAGGAACTAGGTCCCCTTGAGCTCAGAGATGTCTCACAGAGTAATCACAGAATATGTTTGTTTTCAGGACTAGCGGTTGAACCTATGGCTTGGCATTGAGCTCCAGCCCAGCCTTTTTATTTTTTGTTTTGAGGTAGAGTTTTGCTAAGCCACCAAGTTGCCCAGGCTAGGCTCAGACTTGTGATCCTTCTGCTCCTTCCAGAATGCTGGGATTGTAGGCATGTGCCACAATTTCCAGCTTCAGAACATTTCTATGAAGGTCTCTTTTTGTACTGAGAAGGGCTGATGAAGGGGAAGGGAGGGAACAACCTGAGAAACCATTTCTAATCCTGTTTTCAGAATTCTGTGCCACCTTCATGAGGAGGCAACTGTACACTGTTAACCATTTTTTGTGATTAAAATATGCTTGCTACAAATTTACCACATTAAGCATTTTTAAGTTTTTATAGTTCACTGGTATGAAATACATTTACCTCGTGTTGTGAATTTATCTCCAGTACATTTTGACCTTCCAACTTGAACTCTACTCATTAAACAGTATACCTTTTTTTTCTTTCCTCCACACCACAGCCACAACCTTTCTACCTTGTTCTTCCATTCTACTTTCTGTCACTGTGAGCTTGACTGCTCTAGGTCTCTCTCATAAGTGGAATCCCATAACAGGTGTCGATTTGTGATTGGCTTATTTGACATAGCACAATATCTTTGAGTGTCACCCATGTGGTGGCATGTGTCTCAGTTTTTCTCCTTTTTGAGTCTGAGTGATGTTGTTTTGCAGGTATATGCCACATTCTATTTGACCATGCATCTACCAGTGGACACTTGATTTGACTTTCATGAATAGTGCTACTCTGAATGTGGAGTGTACACATATCTGAGACTGTGCTTTCGCTGTTTTTTGGCATACCCTCAGAAGTGGAGGTATTATATTATATTATATTAATTAATTAGGGGAGAGGGGACTGCTTTCCATTTTCTGAAGAGGTGCCCCAGTTAATACTCTCATCAGCAGTGTACAGGGCTTCTAATTTTTTCATATCTTCACCAACACTTGATAGTTTTAGTTTTAGTTTTTTTTATAATAGCCTAGAGGTGTGTCATATCTTTCTGGTTTTAGCCTCTGTCTTCTTTGTCCTGATGCCTCACAGTGCACCCAAACTTGCCTCACAGCATGTCCTCTTATTACTCCTCAAGGATGTGCCGCAGCCTGGAGGGAGGCTGCCCCAGGGACACAAGAAAGTTGAGTGGACTTGCAGCCTGTTGTGCTTCTGCGTTCAGCCCAGCAGGGGGCACGCCCACAAGCTCGCAGATAAGACAGCCTGTTTCTTCACACCAAAGCAGGTACCTACACCAGGGGTCTTTTTGTTCCTTGCTCCTCTTAGGCTCCTCACAATATTAGCACCAACAGGAATCAAACAGCTCAGGCCAGGGCAGTATTTCTCAAAGGCAGTGCTACTGGCATTCTGGTGGGATAATGCAGTAGATAGGACAGTCTCCCACCCTGCACAGCATTTTGCATCCCAGAAGCCAACGGGGCTTGTGATACTCAAAATGCCTCACCCACAATTCTAAAGTACCTCCTGCCGGTGGTGGAGCTACACATTTGAGAACTATGTAGGCAAAGGAAACTGGGAGTCCCCAGGGTCTTTCTCTCACTCTGCAAAGCAGTCACTATTGGAGTGAGGCCCTGTGTGTTATTCAGAGGATACAGGGTCACAGCTCAGGAAAACGTCACAAGTGGCTGAAGATGACCTAGATGACTCCAGAGTTGGGTAATGTTTAGTTGATACCCCTGCAACCAAGACTTGAGATCTCAGCCTGCAGTGTCCAGCAGCACACACACATACACATCTCTGCCCAGCCCTAAATGGCCTTGTTGCCTGGGAAGCTTGCATTATGCTCACTGGGGCTAGGACTTCATTTCCCTGTGCTGCCATAGCAACCTAGAAACAACCTGGACTCACAGTGAGGAGGACAGTGCAGTAGCCCAGAGCTGTAGGAGCACAGGGGGTGGCACAGTAACAGAGCAACCAGGACTAAGGGACAACAAGGACTCTGGCAGAAGCTGAGGGAGGCTGCCCAGAGCATAGACAGGCAGGGGCTTGAGCAAACTGGCCATGCAATTTGTTTTCCTCTCTACAAAGATGCATACTGTCTAAACTGTGTGGCTGGTTGTTACTAAGCAGCTGCTGTAAGAGGGGAAAATGTATTTAATAAAAGGCTCAGTGTTTGTAGGCTTCTTGGGTTTCTGTGGAGCTTCGGAAATCCTGAGGTGTGGCCAGTTTTCAGCCTTCAAAACTAAGATGAACTGCCCTTGAGAAGGGGTGGTCAGGGGGAAAACTATGTTCACCCTCTCTCTCCTGAGCCGAGGCCACGGGAAGTTGGTCCAGAACAAACAGAAGTTGGAGGTCTATTTTGAACCAGAGGTGAGTCTTACAACTCAAAAATGCATGGTTTCAGGGTGGGGAGGAATGCTCTATCTTTCCACTTGGAGGTGAACCAGGTGTGTGGTAGGCCACTTTGTGAGATGGTGGGGGTCTTCTCTCCTCCTTCAAGATAATAATATAGTTCCCCTGACACCCCAGGACTGCCACTGCATCTCTCTTCCTTCTCTTGCACCCACACTTTCAGCTCTCTTTGCTTCAAACTGAAAGAGAATCCAGATGGTCTGGAATTTGGATGATTTGTTTCACAACCAGAATTCCCACCTGGGTCCTAGGCAAGCCAACAGTTGTTTGGCTTTTAGAAGTCCTGCTCTGTGGTGAAATGCTGTGTGTGTTCTTGCCGTTTCAATGGCTTCCTTGAACTTTCTGGAATTCAACCCAGGGGATTCATATTTAACATAGGCCAAAAAAAATTCACTTTGGATTTTAAAGAGGTGGCAAAATTCCCTTATTGTACTGGAATTTTACTTCTTGAATCCTGCCAGGAATAAGAAATCTATTGAGGATACTTTCATATTTTTGGGTCATACAGAGATTTCCATTGTTCTGATATTTGACCTCTACTGTGTTAAAAGACACATAAAATTTCAAAGGGCCTCTATGGCCAATGGCATTTACTTACAAGATATCTAGCTACTTTATAGCTCCTAAATAGCCAAATAAGGTCATGTCACACAGCATCTGGAAGGTATAGAATTCTCCCTGTGTACAGCTGAAGTGCTAGTGGGTTGGAAGGGTTTTCTCCTACTTAACTACCAACTAGTCCAGATCCGATTTCAAAGTTATCTGCTGCCCTTGACAATTCTGACTACTTACTTGCATCCCTGGACACTTTCACTGGCCTGTAACCTACACTCTGCCTTACATAGGCCTCCAGACAGGAATGGCTCTCCTGAAAGTTATATGGAATAAAAGAGAACTATGCCCTGGTTTCTACTAATTTTGAGATGTAATGAGAAAGGCCAGTTGCTAAGAAAAATAATTGAATTTCATATTTCACAAAAACAATTCAAAGAAAGTCAGTAACAGAAAAGGGTTCCAAACACTGCCTGAGAAGTATTTGCTATAGAAAGGTCTTCCACAATGTCTCTGCCAATGTATTTTCCTTCTGTTGCAGGATTATTTGAACTGGAAGTCACCAGAAGACTATGTCCTATTCAGCAGACCTCAGGAAAAAGATAATGCTGACCAGCACTCCTGGAACCTTTTTCTTCCCAAGACGTTCAGCACTAGAAAGGGAGCTCTGATCCTTTACTCAGAAGGCCTGGCCATCCCAGCATGGACTCCTGGAGAGAAGAGAAAAGATCCCTCCTGCCCCATGGCCCCCAAAGAGAGGCTGGATCTTGAGCTACACACACTTCAAGACCTCAAAAAAGCCATCCTGGCCTACGGAAGAACACAGGTAGGCAGAGCAGTGTCTCAGTTTGGGTAAAGGTCCTAGCCTGTGCATCCATACACCTAGTTGCTGCTCTGGGCATAACTTCTTGGACCCTAAGGACGTTATGAATCTTTCAGACCTCCAGCTGTCCATCTCTACCATGGGATTGTGCTCAGCTCTGTCTGCCACGTATGATTGCCATGAGGCTTATGTGAGCTAATGCATGTGAAAGGGCTCTGAAAGCATAAAAGTTCTGCTATCATCATTCTGCACTTTCCTTGCAAGTATAGTCACAGTCTATTTCAGCATCCAGACAGACATTTCATCACAATCTGTGAAATCCTGTTGCAGTGACATAAGTGTCATCGCCCCACCTTTAATGCCTTTTGGCTTTGTGGAATGGAGAAAGAGAACATTTTAAGCATTTGCCTTAAGCCCTGCAGTGCTTTCAGGACAACTTAATGACTTTTTCCACTCTGGGTTTTTTTTTTCAGTACCAGGGATCAAACTCAGGACCTTGCACTTACCAGGCAGGTGCTTATGCCACTGAGGTATATCCCCAACCCTCCACTCTGTATTTAACATTAAGAGAAAAATCAGTGTGCATTTTCTGATTCCTACTTTCAGAGTCTGCAGGTTCAGAGTCTGATTCCTACTTTTCAGAGTCTGCAGGTTCTACAGAGTCTCACTAGGTAGATCAGACTCCTAGTGATTCTCTCTCTCTCTCTCTCTCTCTCTCTCTCTCTCTCTCTCTCTCTCTCATGGAATTGGGGATCGAACTCAGGACCTTACACTTGCCAGGCAGGCACTTGTGCCCCAGAGCTATCTCCCTGGCCCTGATTCTCATATTTTCAGCCTCCCAAACACTGGGAATACAGGAGCAAGCCACCACGCCCAGTCTCAATCCCATCTCAGTGCACCCTGGGGTTGAGGGTGGGGGACAGCACAGCACACAGGGAACTGAAACCTGGCCAGGGCTTGATTCATACTTTCTAATCCCTCCCTTTCTTTGGTGGTTATTAGACAGGGTCTCGCTATGCAGTTCAGGCTGGCCTTGAGCTCACTTTGTAGCCCAGGATGGTCTCAAACTTGCAAAAAAACTTGCAACAATCCTCCTGCGTCAGGCACCCCAGTGCTGAGATTACAGGTGTGCACCATCATACACAGCTTCCAATTCTCGTAAGATGCACCAATGGCCCCTGTTACATACAACTGCATTAATGCATTAATTAGCCCTTTGACTGAGGCCATAAGACAGTCTGGGAAGATGTGTCACTTTGTCAAATTCTAGATTATAGATGGTAGATTGCTCTCTAGTTTAAGTCTCTGCTGATTAATAAAATCATTAGCCTCTGACACTCAGCCTTTCACACACAGGCTTTCTCTTCCACAACTAACCACATCTCTCATTTCTCACAACCATTTCAACCATAGACCCCTAAGACACACCTGCCATGTGACTGGTCCTCCTACCTCATGCCTTCTAATGACTATATTTTTACCTCATTTCTATAGCTAGGCGACTCCTACCCATCCTTCAAAACAGAGCTCAAATAGCATCTCTTCACTAAGGCCTTCTCCCAGTTCCCTGGCAGAGCTATCCCACACCTCCCTCCTTTGTAAACATTCCTACGGCATCATGCCTTTGGACTTTTCTCCAGCTATCTGACGTCTCCTATGGAATAATGTCTCCTCTGGGGCATGGACTGTGTCTAAATGATTTCCAGAAATGTTGTGAAATGGATGAATCCATTACATGTTCT
Organism: Capromys pilorides; assembly: GCA_004027915.1. Taxonomy (NCBI): domain Eukaryota; kingdom Metazoa; phylum Chordata; class Mammalia; order Rodentia; family Capromyidae; genus Capromys; species Capromys pilorides. The sequence goes on along the minus strand of PVKN010011245.1, from coordinate 1,387 downwards.
TAGATTATCTCCCATTATCATTATTGGGCAATTTATCACCTTTCCCCACCCTAGAAAAACTTCCAAAAAGAAAGATTCCATTGCTCCTTTTCCCTTCTTTCAAAATAGAGAGACTTGGTGACTTTGATCAGATAAATGCCTAACTGTACATGTCTTAAAATAATAAATTCCTGAATGAAAGAGGAAACCAAAAATTGTTGTTAAATGCTTACTGTAATTATTGTATCTATCATTTAAACTTTACAGTGACCCCATGACTATCATCTTTTTGACTCCTTTATTGATGAGGAAACTGAAGGTCAAAGAGGTTACATGATGTGCCCTAGGCCAGAAAGCCAATCAATGGCAGAGCCAGGATTCAAACCTGACCCTGTGGGCCTCTTTGGGGATTGCATGGCTTGTACTATGTCCTATTATCTCTGGGCCTGAAAGAGTTCCAGAGAGCACTGTGCCTGGCCTTGGCCTGCTCACTTTGAGATCCCCTCTTCTTTGCTCAGTGTCACAAGGGATCGACCACAGCTACGTACAATTCTCCAGAGCTCTCCCAATAGGTTCCTGACTGAATTTGCCAGTGTCATTGATCTCAATATTGTCTCAGTACCTGTTTGGATTCTGAGCTCACCAATCACTTGCATAACCAATCCCCTAAGCTAAATTCCTTTTCAGTTTAAATATTTAGAGTAATTTCTGTTTTCCTGGTTAAACACTGATCGTTATATAGAGTCACTTACTACTCAGAGTAAGAACAGTTGCTAATCTTCTACATGCATATTCATTTGACTTCATTCTTTGGGCAAAAAAAATTCTTACTAATTATAAAGTAGGTAAATTCATTTGACAACAGTTTCATTTTAGGTTAGATATGGGTTCAATGGGGGAAAAGCCAAGTTCCGGCCTCCTGGTGTTCATTATTAAACTTATAGTTTACATCTGTGAAATACAGAATACTCTAGTCTAACTCCAAATGGGTAGAAGAGAAGGGATGTGGAGAAGTTCAAAAATATTCAGAATAGTAACAGGATGGAAATTTTAGACTAGAAAACATAGATTAAAAGTGGGAAGGAAGCAACTCCAAAGGACTTGAGATGAAAGAAACAAATATTTCAACAGAGCAGAGCTTTGGAGAGTAGAGGGTACCATCTGACTAGGAGGACTTCAGATCTTAAGATCTCAAAATCCTGATAATCAGGGCTTTCAGGTTATTGGGAAATTGCCGTCTACACCCTAGGAGCACAAGGTCATATCACATTTCTGGAAGGTATTTTAGAAAGAAATCTGGAAAGGGTTGGTACCTTTCGATTCAGCATTCTATTTCTGGAACTTGCCCTACGAAATAACCAGAGACATGCCCAAATATTGCATAAAATGTTAGCTACAGTGTTATTTA
>PVKN010011244.1:0-21850 GCA_004027915.1 Capromys pilorides | reverse complement strand
TGCTTTTTATTATATCTCTCTCTTTTTAATAGTTTTCTACAATTGCTATAGGAATTGTGCTGTTTATTTTCACAGTCAAGTCTTTCTAAAGAGCTTCTGGTAGATATTCTAAGATTAGGGCTGTGGACAGCCTGTTACTTCACCTTTTCAATGAGAAGATATCTTTCTGTTGGCCCCATTCCTGCAAGATTTTCTAGGCTGTGTACAGAATTTTGCATTGGCAGGTCTCTTCTTCCAACATATCAGCACGTCATTTGCTTCTATTATGGTTAGATCTAACACGGCTCCCCAGACATTACGTGTTTGGGAAATGACTGGCTGACAGGACAGAACAGTCAGCTTGCCCTGAGGAGGAAGAGTCTGGCTGGAGGAGGTGGAAGAGTGTGTCTCCCTTCCCAGTTGTTCCCTTGACCTACTTTCTGGGTACCAGGAGGCGGAGAACTTCTCCTCTGCCATGCTTTCCCGTCCTGGAGCCAGCTCACTGTGGGCTGAAAAGTCTACAACCCTGAGCTACAGGAAGCTTCTCCTCTTTTAACTTGTGCACCTCAGCTACTGTGTCTCATTGAGGAGGGAAGAAACTAAAACAGCTTCACGCTCCTTTTGTGGCTGGTGGCCTCCCTTCAGAGAGGTCCTTCAGAGAGCCGCCCTTTCATGGGATGCACTGTTTCTCTCTAGTGACTTCTAAGAACTTCTTACAGTCTTTAGCATTCCGAAGCTTGATCATATTGCTTCTTGGTCTGGACTTGGGATCTTGCTTGCAGTTTGCTGCGTTTCGTTCACCTGTACTTGCTTGTCTTTTGCCAACTTGGGGAAATATTAGCTATTTTTTAAATTTATCAACATTACACTAGTTCTGCTCCTGTTGGAAATCTAGTGACATACATATTAGATCTGTAAACTCTGCTCCCCACACACCCAAGATTCTTCTTGGTCTTTTGCTTATTTTAAATACTTTTTTTTTCTTTGTTCAGTTTGAGTAATTTATTTTGACTTGTCTGTAGCTCATTAACTATTATCTCTAGCATCTCCATTCTGGTACTGATCCAGTGAAGAGCAATTTGCATACTGAGCTACTTTTCAGTGCTAAACTTTCTAGTTGGTTATTCTTTAGACCTCCTATTTCTTTACCAAAACTTTGCGTCTGTTTGTCGTAAGAGTTTTCTCCTTTTTTAAACTTGTTTCTACACTTGGTCTCATTACATTGCTCAGACTCACCTCTCAGCTTCCCGAGTAGTTGGGATTATAGTAAAGGTGTCCACTGTGTGGCCGGCTACTTCTTATTGCGTCTTTACCACGCATCCTTCAAAGGATGAACCCAGCTTCCAGCTCAGCTCTGGTGTGGACTGATTATCTTTAGCCAGGCAAGTTGAGAGTTTGCTAATTATTGACACACGTAGTAACTTGGATGGTCGCTCAACCACCTTATGAGACTGGATCTTGCATAAATCTTGCAGGTAATATTGATTTTTAATTTTATTTTAGGAGCAGTCAACTTGGTTAGCTTTAGTTCTGTAAGTCCCCGTGAGCCTTCTGTGTCCGTTCCATTTGTAGCCCTCTCCTAGCTGCCTTTCCACGTGCTACTCACACCTGGTGTGAACTTGGCAGTGCCCAGCCCCTACAGCAGTTCTTGAAGTTTTTGATTTAGGGTCAGGACCACACAAGTACGGGTGAGCAGCTCCCCTGGATAGATGAGCCCATGAGTGTATAAATAATCTTTGGTGTGAAATAAAGCTTCTTCATAGTTCGTAGTCTCTCTGGCACTTGCCGGTTCTTAGGGCTCCTTTTCCAGTCTCCTGAGCAAAACTAGGCTGCCGTTCGCTCCACTCTGGTTCTCGCCTCCAGCGACTGAACCCAGATCTGGGCCCGATGGGCAGAGAAGCAAAGCTTTTGCCTCCCAGACCACACCTGCTCCCATGAGGAAAGGCTCTTCCTCCGGGGTACGGGCTCCTACGCGCCTCTGTGAGCACCCTGGGATTCCTCAGGGATGCAAGGTGTCAGCTCTGAGAGGCACAGGAGTGTTGCCTGTGCTGTCTGAACACCAAAGGTGTCCTTTCTTCCACCAGCTGTTAGAGCCCCAGAGCGCTCCCACCAAAGCCCGGCCTATGGTAAATCCAGGCCCCAGGATAACAGGAAACGCAGTGACCCATTCATTCTTCTGACAGTGTTTCATCCCAGTGCCTCATTCCTCAGGCTGCCCGCTTCTGTTGACTTCCCTCAGCCCTCCAGAGCTGCCGTCTGCTTGCGGCCAGATCGTGTGGAGGTGTTCTGTAGGAGAGGCCAGGCTCCATGTCCATGGGCCTGAACCAGGGCCCTTGCTTATCTCCAGCACAGTGCTTCTGCTTTCCTTCAGAGCTCATTCAGGTTGTTCCTGAGGATCAGACAGCATGAGGCCAAATGGCTGTGACTTGTGCTGTGGTCCCCAGGTCCAGGGAAGCCCCTTCCAGGCCACCCATAGCTGTCACAGGGAGGAGCTATAGGAATGGAGGCTCTATACTCAGTGGCCACCCACAGCCACAGCCACAGCCACAGACAATCACTGAGATGTTCCTGGGCAGGGCCCTACGTATAGCACAAGTCATCCTGAGTGACTCCCTCAGCCCGGCCAAGGCAGAGCCCCAAGGGCTGGACTGCTGAAGGACAGGCCTCCTTAGGAAGCTGTCCTCCTCTGCAGAGGAACTGTGGTGGCTGAGAGAAAGGAGACTTTTTGACAAGCCTTTGGAAATGCGGTGCTCTTCGCCGTCACAGGGAAGGCACGCGCAGTGGTTGAGTCTCAGCCCTGGAGTCAGAGGGAGCCGGCTTCCAGGCCAGGCCTGTCCCGACGGTAGGCTCCGTGCCCAGCCATGCGCACTGGGAGCCCAGGACGTGTTGTTGAGGGAGCCCTATGATGCCGTTCATAGCAGCCAGGACAAGGAAGAGAGTCACCTGAGATCAGCAGGGCACAGCCAGGCGGCTCCCTGACTAGTTCTTCCCGTGGTGCCCCTAGGTGTGCCATCTGCCCTTTCAGAGCCGGGTCATGCGGGTACTCAGGTGAAGACTGCCTGCCCCACTCGGGGCCTGCTCACCCACTCCCTTCCTGTGCATGGGAACCTGCTGCCCATTGCACAGCACAGTTTACCCTGCAGCCGGCATCCTGCTTCCTACCTCCTGCCTGTGACATGCACTCTAGAGAGAATTTAGAAACCTTTCCCGTTAGGTGGTTATAGTGCATGTGTTAAAATAGCCAGTCAAGCCAAAAAGAAACAGCCCCAGCCTTCAGATGAGTCTTGAAACTCGGAGACACAGCTAGGCCTCCAGCAGAGCTTGTCTTGACCCCAGCTGTGCCGACACAGCCAGGGCGCCTAGGGCCCAGCGAACTCCAGAAAGGGTGAGACCAGAGCAAAGCCATGAAGGAAAGGACTTCCAGAGTGAGGACTGCGGAAGCCGCCTCCCACTGCATAGGGTCGTGGGCCCACTCTTGGGGACACCCACACTAGCGAAAGGTGGCATGTTTAGTGGTTTCCCTGTGGGCCTCTCACAATGGCTAAGCTGAACACTGAGGACTCATGCTATCATTTCAGCCTCCAGAAATTGTATTTTCCACATGAACATGTTCTGGTTTTACTGGCAGATTTTCCTGCATTTTAGAAAGATCCTTGCCAATAGAAATTGTGGGTCCCTTCCATGCAAATAGGGGTGGTATGAACCATCTGATTGTGGACAAGTTGAAGTCCAAAGCATTGTTCCTGAGAGCCATTTAAGCTAAACAAAGCACTGGTTTCCTATAGTATGCAGGGTAGTTTTCAAATGAGTTTGTGAACTAATGTGCTGGATTGTGACCTATTACATCTTTAGAGCTCCGCCAGCCAGAAGATTGTCTAGTATGTACCCTTACACAGTTTTCTGTGACAAAACAACAGCGAGGCTGGACATGTTTGGCAACCTCTGGTTCGTATACAGATGTATAATCATCTCATTATGGGACACTTTTCCAACTGAAAAGAAAGGTTGCCCTAATTTGACTGTCATTCGTCAAAGCACCGCTCAAGACCAAAGCCTGGTGATGGCCCTGGAAGGTACCGTTATGTTTCGGACCCACTGCCTGCCCCAGCTGGTTCACCCACCTCATTTTATTCCAACTGATTTACTGAAGTTCCGGGCTGTTCTCCCGGAGCACTGTGGCCACACCGCTCCCTGGGTCAAAACATAGTAGACAAGCCACCACTCCTGGCTGTCCCAGCAGGGCAGGGATCAGCCCTTCCTTCTTTCAGCATCCAGAGCTGCTTTTTTTTTTTTATTCCCCGAGACACGGTCCCTGAAATCACTTTCTACCAGTGACACTATGCTCCCTTTCACTCTGCCTTCTCTCTTCTTTTTTTAAGGTAGACATAACAACAGTAACAATAATAATGATTAACAGTGTGATTTCAAGCCCTTTTCTGAAGAAAGACAGTAAACAGAGTCTGTTTGCCTAAGGAAACCCTCCCAGCAATCAGCCTTTCACAACTGCATGTGCTAATGAACCCAAAGCTGTTAATGCGGTTTCTTCAGTTAAATTGATTCATGAATTTTGAAGAGAACATTATCTAATGAATTTTCTTTGAATAGAAAGCAATTAAAAGGACAAATCAGTCTGATTAACCCCAAAGTCACCCTCCTGCCACAAATGGTGTACAGTTTGAAATTATATCACAAAAAACTAGAGCACATTTGCTATCTTTTTGCCCTCTACTAATCCATGTAAATTAATGAACAACAAAGTTAATTTCTTTGATGACCCTTTTCTAGTATCACCTGGATTATGCTGATGTTTAATTTGCTTAATGTTATAATAAAGACTAAACAGATTTTTTTTCTGCAGTGAAGTGATTATCGTACCCTTCAGTTAAGGAGTGATTTTTATTATTTAACATGCATGTAAGGGTGTGTTTCCTTTAAGAACCAAATCACACTTGGCCAGCTTGGCACCAACTGTAATGAATGCTCTTATGGACACACTCGGAAATATGGTTCCTGCCCACAGAGTCCCGGCCTTTGTTGTCACCATTCAGAAACTCCTGTCCCTGGAGTGCTTTGAGCCAGTAGAATGGAGAATGTGCCTCTGTCTCCAGTGCTCCCAAGCCATGTGTCCCCTCTGGAAAGACAATAGGTATCGATTCAGACTGGCCTCCTTCATGGGCCTGGGTTTCTGCCCTGCACGTTTCACACCTAGGAAGTGTTTCTAAAACCCAGAGGTGAAAAGAGGGACGGTGGCCACATGTTTCCCTGGTCATTCCTGCAGCAGGAAGCAGAGCACATGTGATGTGACGCGATTTCCAATTAGAATGGGAAAGAGTTATTTTATTTGTGCAGCCCTACTCATTAAAGATGCCTGTAACCAAGGTCACCGCCCACCCACGCACACACACACACACACACACACACACACATATACACGCACGCACGCACCTACCAGGGCGTCTGACGTTCAGAGCAGGAACTGAGAGCTCGCTTGCCTAGCACTAGGTGTGCACAGCTAGCGCAGTCCCTCTGCCCTGGCCCTGGCTACTTCTGCCTTCTGTGCCCCAGGTGAAGTTGGAAATGAACCAGTAGTCCGAAAAGCTTCCAAATTACAAGGCAAGCAGAGAGTTCTCTGCTTTGTAATTGAGCTGTTCCCGAGTGCCGATGTGCTCAGTTTCCAGAAGGGTCTCTGGTGGAAGTCCTGCACGTGGAACGTGGAAAAGTGGGAGAATTCCCCCAGCTGAGCAGAGCCAGGGAGGCCTTCCGCGGAGCCTGGCTGCTTTGTGCCTGCCTCCCTCCCGTTTCTCCTCGCCTGTGACATGGTGACAGGGTACTGTGTGGTGGCTGTGTTTTAATTGACTGTAACACCTCTATTTGTGTTGTTGCATTTTCTGCTCCGGGACTGGCAGCTATTTATATCAGAGCTGTTGGAGCCGTTTGTCCAAATAACATCATTCTGCATTCTTCCTTTCAGATTCATTCACCAGACAGGTGTTATGGAAACTGCTGAAGGTTGTGAAATTCGGAGAAATGGTTTCTTACCAGCAATTAGCAGCCCTGGCAGGCAACCCCAAGGCAGCTCGCGCAGTGGGAGGAGCCATGAGAAACAATCCTGTAAGTTCTGGAGACGCAGAGGTCAGGCTGGCCAAGGTCAAGGGGGCACTGGGGTGGGGCGGGGGAGTGTCATTTGCTGAAACATCTCAGAGATAACCTGTGCAGCTGGGGTGGGAGGGAGAGGAGAGGTAACATGTGATAGACTTTTTTTTTGAACTTTAGGGAACAATGCTCAGGGTCTCACTACTAGATTGGACGCGTAGTGATCCACCTATTTATAGCCTCCAAGAGCTGGGATTACAGGCACAGGCCACCAAGCGCAGTCTCAGTTGCTGTCTCAGTGGGCCCCCCTGGGTGGGACCAGCGCGGCAACAGCAGGACCAGGGATCAAACCCCCACGCCCTGTGCCTTAATCTGCTGAGCTGCTTGGCCGGCCTGACATCTGTGATGGAGTCCCCTGTGCCACAGCCACTTGGGCCCCTGAGCATGACAGTGAGCACTAAGACAGGTGAAGCCGAGAGAGACGGACAAGAGGGAGGTTCCGTTCATCTGTCCACTCATTTGGTCACTCAATGCAAACTAGAGTATGTTGGCTGCCTGTTGAGAGGACAGCGCTTGTCCCGATGCCAGGAGCGCAGTTCTAAGAGGCTGTACCTAAAATAGTGCGACCTCGTCTCTCTGGGGCTATATTGTCATTAAGAGCCAGCGTGTCGTGGGCCTCATGAGCATGAACTCAGGAGGTGTAAGACCACTGTGTCCACAGGATGCCTCACCAGAATAGCCTTCTTGGGCCCCCTTGTCCCTCCAAGGCTCTGCAGTCAGATCTTACAGTGCACCCACAGAAAGGCCCGACCATGCACGCAGAGGACAGGCATGTCCTTGTCTCCTCAGTCATGGCCCACATCATCCTGTGTGAGTGCAGATGTCACCTGCAGCATGTGATGTGGGCCAGGCTGAGGCCCCACAGCCTGTGGACCCTGTGGGTGAGTGGGAAGGGCCCTCACACACTTCACAGGGATGGCCTGCACCACCCTGGGAGCCCCTTGGAATGCTCCCGCTCATCGGCCCCTCATGCCTGGTGAGGGGATGCTATCAAGCTAGTAGCAGTCGCTCCCTAAGCTATGCAAATCTCTAATATGATAGAGGAATGCCATCTTATCAGGGAGAGCAAATGTGATCATTGCATCATGGGGTGGGAAATTACTAAATCAGATAGACCCTATTTTTAAAAAAATTCTGTGGCTTTGCTGTATATTTTTTAAACTATTTTCATCCCTGCTCACAAGGGAGAGCAGGCGTTTTCACAGCACAGCTGGCTGCTCCGACAGGCCGCAGTGGCAGCCTGAGGGCAGAGCCCTCTGGTTTCTAGGAGATGGCAATTACGTACCCTTTTGCACAAGACCACATTATTATTCTTGAAGAAGCGGCTCCTGTGGGTTTGTGGTGGGTCTCATTGTCTCAGTGTGCACCCTCCTCGGGGAAGTTGTCTGCCCTGTCGAAAGACACCAAATTGTCTGAGGCTAGATGCAGCATGGACCATACTCACTCCCTAGCTCCTGTCCTGGGTTTTGGTGACAATGTCGAGTGGTATGATAGTGTTTTGTCGTGCACCTGTTGTATGCTAACTGCAGGGTGTTCACTACCAATGAATTTTTACAGTGCCTGTTGGATGCTTCCAAGTCTAATTTCTGAAGATGGCTTTTGACATCTCCAGCTTGATATCCTTCTTCCCTTTGGAAGGCCAGCATCCTCTCCCAGGTCACAACTCACATTTGAGACATTTGGCTTTATGACAGGTAGAGGCAGCCCAAATGCTGTGGCTATATTTAATGCCCCCCACAATCATGGCCAGAGAACATTTTGTATGCCCTCCCTCTGCATGACAGCAGCTGCTGGTACAGGCAGTGTTTCTCCCCTTCATGCCCTTGGTGGGGAGTTGGCTTTCTTTTTGCTGAGATTTCACTGTCTCCAGAGGTCAAGGTAGAGAAGGTGGCCATGTGTTCCTCTGCTTGTTCCTGCGGCAAGATACAGCACACAAGTACAGTCTCGCGAGAACAGTCTGGGAGTAAAACTGCCCTGTGTTTATCCATGGATCCTAGTGTACACGTGTGAAGTAGGAGCTGGCCCACCAGTGCCACCAATACTGCTTACTTCCTGTCTACACAGGCTCCTGCTTCTGTAAAAGCAAGCTCCCCTGACTGACATACAACTTAGTAACCATTCTTCCCACACACACACATACCTGCCTTTTGTGACACCGAAAGTTTCTGCTCACTCTGCAGTAGAAATGCCATCACTGGCTAGTGACCTGCTCATGGCAGTATCCAGAAACATTTATGGTTCTGCAAGCCAAGGTGATTCCTCTGCTATTAAACTCTGATAGAGCCTCAGTCATCTCAGTTTATAAAAAGGAGCCTTACAGATTTAAAACCCTTCATGCCTAATGTGTACATGTGCACGTGTGCATGCCCATGGTGTGCCAAGGCCGGTATTAGGGGTGACAACAGAATTGGAAGGAGGTTTCTCCAAGTAGTTGTCTCCCTCACTCAGAATCCTTATCTCTCTGTGTCAGGAGCTGTCTGGGGCTGCTGCACCCCTTCTGTGGCCTTTCTATGGGCTTCAACTCATGCAGCGACCTTCAGCTTGTGCACAGGGTTGCTGTGGAACTCGGAGCTGCCACATATGCCCACAAGATGTGTCCCAAATGCAAGACAACCTGCAGGTGCACACTGTGCAGTAACCCAGAATGATGAGTCCTCACCAGGATCCCCTGAAAAACTTAAGTAGGATAAAGAGTCAGAAAGTGACCCAGGGCCTCGAGGGATACAAGGCCCTGGCTGGCGATGGGCCATGCCTGGTGTGCCTCTCCTTAGTAGGTGTCTCCCAACAGTGCTAGCAACAAGGCCCAACTGGAGAACTGTAAGCATCACCCTTCTCAGAGATGGCGAGTTAAGAGGCACTAACAGAAAACCTCTCATATCCATGCTGAGCAGAACAGTTGTGCATTTAAGAGAGTGAGGGTGAAAGAAATGGATTCAGAGTGTTATAAATTCCATAAGTGCCGTGTCGCACCAGCTCCTTTGGTGCCAGGATAAACATGGCCATATGCTGTTCTCGTCACAGCACTCGTTACAAATATGGGTTTGTCCCTCTCTGTCCCAGAGTGGGGACTAGGTTCCGTGGTCCATGGGAGTCTCTACTGTCCTAGAACGTGTTTTCTTCCAAATTTTCCAGGGAGGACTTGCCGTCCCCGTGGGGCGATCAGGCTGCGTTCTAGACAGCTGTGCCCCACCCAGCGTGGGAGGCCGGTCAGTGTTCTATTGTATCAAGTTGAGGACTCTTCACAACCCCCACCCCCGGTGCCCCCTTCTACTTCATCCTCAGACAGAATTTGCTAAATGCAGTTCAGAGTCAATCAATACATGCACGGAGAGTTTCCCACCTTTTTCTAAACAAACGCATTCCTGAGGAGTTAGTTTATTCTCAGATTGCCATGAGCGTTGATGACCCCCGAGTCTTGTTCTGCCAGTCACCCAGATGGCTGTTGATAAAGATTTAGCATCATGTTCTAAGTGTCAGGGTTGTCAGTGGAGCTGAACCATTTGACCAGAAGAAAAAAACGCACAGGGAGCTATTGATTACAACTTCTCGGTGTCACTTGTTCACCAGGATTTAGGTATTGATGAGGCTGCGAGTGAAAACAAGCTTTCTCCCTTGTGGGCTCTACCCAGAAGAACAAAGGCGAAGTTGGAAAAAATATTCAGCCAGTTCCAGAATCAGAGGGATTCCATTATTGATTGAAAGGCTCCTTCATGTTATTTTTGTTGGAGACAAATCTATGGGTTTGGAAGTTTTATAGCATTTGAGAGAGGGTCTGCATCAGTGATGGATTCTTGTATTGGATGAATTAGATTTCACAGCATGAAGATTTCAATGCAGCTGTGATATTATGAGCTTCCTGGTTATTGATAAAAATTGCATTTTATGCAGCGCAGGCTTTAAAGACGAGGGCGTAGAGGGTAAGGATCCTTTGAAAATATCCTTAGGGCCCCAATAAATTTTAGTGGTTCATTGTTCTAGTAGTCAGAAACCTACCACCAAAACTGAAGCAGAAACAGGGGGTCCTGTTTCTGGGGTAAAAACAGTGCATATTCATAAGTGACCTGTTCCCATCACTGCAGATAGGCGATGAAGACTGGCCCTAGCTGTCATTGTTACTGCTATTATTTGCCATCAGTTCAATCTTTGTACTGATACACTGAAGGGAGGAAGACATTTTTATTACTCCTTTCTTATAATTTCATAGTGTATGAAAAGGGAATTGAGAAAAATCAAAGCTTAGCGGCGAGGTCTACTTTTAGGTAAGAAAATAGCATTTGTGCCTAAGTGTAAGCTGGATCAAGTTAAATGACTACCATTTCACCAGTCAAAACTGAAACTTAGGTGCTAATACTGTCCTCCGCAGAAATTGTTAATGTGACTATTGTGTTTAACAAAAGCCACCAAGTAGCTGGACATGGTGGCGCAGCACGGAAGTAAGACAAATGCACGTCCAAGCCCAGCTTGGACAACTTAGTGACTTCGTGCAACCCTACCTGGAAATACAGAATTGAGAGTATCATTTAGTGCAGAGGCTCTTGAGTTCAACATGCAGTAATGACACAAAACCACCCGTCGGTGTAAACGTTCCTTTTCACTCTCTTCTGTTACTTCTTTCAAGGAGGTTGGGAGTCTGGGGCTAGATGCTATCCAAGGTCTGTGGCAGGGTGACTACTTTTGGTTTTGGGAGTCTTTGGGGTTTTTTTTGTTTAATGTATTTGGTAAAGGGTCTCACTATGCAGTTTGTACTCATAGTGATCCCCCTGTTTTCAGCCACCCCAGCACTGGAATGATAGGCCTGTGCCACCACGTCCAGACTCAGTGGCTGGCTCAGTGTTCCTGGGGCCAGGGCCAGCACAGTGTGTGGTGCCGGGGATTGAACCCTGGTCCCTGTGCTTGCCTAAGCAGGCACTCGGTCCACTGAGCTATCTCGCTGGCCCAGGGTGACCCCCTCTGAACCTGTCAAGCTCCACATGAGCAGTCTAGGCTCCTTCGCTCTCCCCACATCATGCTGATGGTCCCTGTGACTCTCTTAGACTACATCTACACATGTCACCTTGGTAACGCAAATTTGTAGTCATACCAGGATGGGCTTTGTGGGGTGAGGGAAGCCAAACCCCTGCCTCCTGGGCCCCATTACCTGCCAGTATGGGTCCCCAGTCCACAAAGCCCCACCACCCCATCCGTCCCACTTCAAGGAGAGGCAGGCAGTGCACACGGAGAGCTGTGGAGACGACAGTGGTGGCTTCAGACTCTGCCAAGCCCTTTAGGTTTTCTCTCTTACAGAAATCTTGTGACTGTGGGTGGCTTTGTGTCCAGTATAGGGGCTGAGATGACCTCAGTCCCCTGGGATGTGTGTAACTGAGCCTTAGGAAGGGAAATGCTTAGCAGATACAGTCCAGTAGTGAGGGCTGCAGAGCTGTCTATGGTGCGGGCTTCGGTGGTGCAAAGCAGCGGGCAACACCCGCGGAAGCCAAGGGTTCCTAGGTAGAGGGCGCAGAGGTGTCGGATACAGCGTCCCTTAGCTGGCCAGCAGCCGGTCACTTCGTCCAGCTCGCTTTCCTTGGGGGACGGATAAAGGCAGGGAGTGCGGAGGAGACAAAGCTCTCTCCAAACTGCACAGTGAGCGGAAGAAAGGACAGCGCGAGTCAGGCTAGTGCCCAGCGACAGCCTGGAGAACCTTCACCCTGCACTCCTGCGGGAGCGGCTGGGTTTCTTGTCAGGCAGGCCCCTGGAGCAGGGGAGCCGTGTGGATGTGCCTGCGCGGTGCCTCCTTCCTGCAGCAGTGAGCCCGAGTCCTTGCCCTCTCGGCAGCCGGCCCCGTTCCTGTAGCTGAACTCCTTGGTGGTGTAGCTGCCCCACAAGAGTAGTGACCATCACACTTTCCCAGTGCCGAGGCGCGTCACCACATGTGTCCTGGTCACTGAGCCATCGATGGCTGAAGCCAGTTCCCCCTGGGACTCTCTCGCAAGCCTTTTCCTTAGGGACACCTTGCTGAGCTCCCACTACGTGGCTCTCCTGGGGAATGAACCCAGAGCCACTCTTCTTAGGAACTACTTGTTGGGGTCCTTAGGCAGAAGTGGCTGCAGCGCCTCCCGAGATCCTTGCAGCATATGGATGGGAAGCTACTCCTGGTAGCCCGTGTGTGCAGCCATCCCTGGCATGCCGAGCGAGCTCTGAACTGTTTCCACTGCCACCTAGGAGGACAGGTGGACAGCCAGAGGTGACTCCACTCCCTGTGGCCTTCAGGGGGCCATTGATCCCACCCGTGCCTTTTCTGCCTATTCTCTAAGCCACGTGGAGAGCAGATGCCTGGTATTCATGTTTTTAAGGTTCAGTGTAGGATTGGAGCCGATGACATGGCCATGGTGTCTTCCAGCAATTCCTACCAAAATCAGACCTCCCTTACCAGCCCCACTGGCTGGGCTCAGGCCTCCCCAAACAAGGAACGCAGGGAATAATTACTCTGTCCATAATAATCAGAACATATGCCAGCAGGACGCGGGTCACCTGCAGGAACTGACAAGGTGCTGAGCTTCCTGGGTTCTCCTCCCTCCTGCCTTGCAATGAGGACAGTTGAAACCAGCACCATCCCTCCACATGGTGACAAGGGCGGGCCACAGCAGCTGCCTTAGCCTCCACAGACCATGGGCCATGGCATTCTGTCTCTGAAGATTAAGAGCTAGGGGCAGCCTTCTCTCTCCATGCCATCTGAGTGGGAATCTGCAGCACATTGAGTGAGAGCTGTGGTCTTGCTAGGGTTGGGTGGTGCCAGCTGACCAGCCCTGACTGAGCGTGGGTTGGCCATGGGTACCTCAGAGGGGAAGGGATGGAAGCTGGAACCACTGAGATGCCTCTACAACTTCCCAAAGATGAAGTAAAAGGCAGATGTCCCCCATACCAGTGCAGAGTAAACAGGCTTCGGCCAGCTGTTCCTGTCATGGGCTGGGGATGAGTATTTCAGGGCTTGACAAAGCAGCCATGGACAGTGTATACTAAGGGCAGGGCTGTGCTCCAGTAAAACTGTATTTTTAAAACCAGAGAGTGGATGGCATCAGGCCTGTAGCTACAGTTGGATACCCAAGTACCGCCATCCCAAGGCCTCCTGTCATAGCAAGAACGTTGCACCCCGCCCTGATTTCAGAAATTTAGTTTTGACTTCTGAAGATGTGTATCATCAATTACTTATCACATGAATCTAAGTTTCCTGTTCCTGAAACTTGGTGTAAAGAGATTTTTCTGGGAGAGGCCCCACATCCCACACCACAGGGCATGCATCCGTACGGCCTGGGCAGGGCTCCCAGCCAAGGGTTCTGTGGGGGTGTTGACACAGAGCTGGTACCAAGGCCCCATGCCAGCAGCCTGCCTGGCATGAGCCTTGCCAGGTAAGTTTTACTCAGGGCCTTGCTCTTGACTCCCAAAGACCTCACTGACCCAATGGTGGTGGCCTCTGTTTTTCAGATCCCCATCCTCATCCCATGCCACAGAGTAATCTGCAGCGACGGCACCATGGGCAACTACACTGGAGGACGGGCTGTGAAGGAGTGGCTGCTGGCCCACGAAGGCAGCTGGGTAGGGAAGTCCGAGCCTGGTGGGCATGGCTGGGACCAGGCTCAGGGCAGCCAGTAGCACCGCCAGCTCTCGGCTTACTGGCCAAAACTGAGTGTTTGTGTTCAGAGTAGACATCTGAGGGACACACAGATGTAACGCTGTATCAGAAGCAGGATGTGTGGTGGCACCACTAGATTAAAAGAGCCAGGTGTGTCCTGGAGGACGTGGCGTGTCTGCCCTTTCTTTCTACATTTTACAGCAGAATGGGTTCAGATGACCAGCCGTCGTGTGTGTCATTGGTTCCCTTCTCTGATGTGGTTATTGTTCCATTTTTAATGTCCATTGAAATGGAGAGAGTGAAGAAAACCCAGCGAGACTTAGGCCCCTGCCTGCAGAGGGGGAGGCATCTGGCACCCACAGGCAACAGCTGGCTGCCCCAGCCCATTCCCACTGAACAGCTGACCCTAGCCCAGCAGGGTCCCCAAGTGGCCCTTCCTTTCTTCCTTCCTTCCTTCCTTCCTGGCCATTTGTCCTGCTGAGCTGATGGCTCACACGCAGCTCTGAGCACTCCATGTGCAGGTCTTAGGGAGGGAAAGCCGCCAGGCCAGGGAAGTGGGTGCTGGGCATAGGTGTCTAGCTTTGCTACTCCAGCTGCCAGCACAGCTGGTACAAGATGCATCCACAGACAGGCTCAACTGAATAGGGAAGAACTGTACTCCACAAAGAGTTAGAAAGACAAACAGCTCCTAGGACATGGTTTGGGCTGAACCAGCACCTCTTCAGGTGCTCGGATCACTCTCCAGATCCTTGTCTCTCTTGCTGTCCTTGGCTTAGCGTGTTCTGAGATGCGGGGAAGGCACAGCCCCTCCAGGAGGCTCAAGGGGACCAGCAACTGTTCAGACCCTAAAGGTGGCTTAGAAACACAAGGTCACACCTAGAAGTACGTGGGCCCTCACCTCCCACAGCACTGGGACCTGTTTTCCAGATCTGCCACGTAACACAGTCCGGCACCTTGTCAGCCTTTAGCCTTAAAGTTGCTATGTCCAAAGACGGAAGAAAGACTTGGAACTGTGAGTATGGGTGAATTACAGAGCACTCGATATACGGAGAAAATAAACTGCACCCAGCTGTGCTGCAGTGAGCTGTGTTTTTCTCACAGCTTCTCTGTGCCGGTGTGAACCTCGGCAAGAAACTCCAGTGGTCTGCACATTACTGAAAGCTGCATGGAAATACAGCTTCTTAACTGCATGGTTTGGTTGTGCGGGGTGTTGCACCCGAAAAAATAGGCTGCAGGCCTTTTCCCCTAACTTACACTTTCGATATCCCTGCCTTACAGGCTACTTTTGGTCATGTCTCCTTGAACATAACATTACCTGACCCACTTGTCTCGTGAACTTGGTCCTTCTCAGTTGTTATGGAGCAGACAGGTTGTTTAGACATCTGGCTTCTCAGGACAGTGTTCTAGGCTGCCACACCATGGGTTGTGAGCACTCACACACTCCCACTGGCCTCACTGGGGGGCGGGGGCAGCTCATTTTTGCAGCATATTTCACTATGAGCAGAGGAGGCCAGGCAGCTGTGCGGGAAGGGCCGGGATGCCCCGCGTCCGGGCTGTTAGCTGAGGTTGTGCTGTGCAGAGGCATCCCCAGCACCCGGGAGCCACCAGCAGTCACTGCCGGCCACCTTTTTCCTCTGCCTGGACAGAACAGTTGAGTCTGGTTCTCAAAGGCACAGCTCCAGTCCCTGTGGCAGCCGGCCTGTGTTCCCTGCACATGCGCTCCAACAGAGGGCGCTGTGGCTGCAGTGTGCCGTGGGAGACCCCAGCCTCGCTCCGCTTCAGGATGAGTTTGAATGTGGGCAGCAGGGTAGAACCCGCTCGGAGACAGGCCTGCAGGCTGCCTCCCACGCCCGCCCGTGGGTGGACAGGTACGAGAGCACTGTCGCTGCCCGCCTTTCTGGGCTGAGCGCACCTGGGTGCCCTGCACAACAGAATATCCTGTGTGACCTCCAAGATTCTAAGTAGGACCAGTCCCTGAGAGAGGCCTAGGACTGGGCAGTCCTCCGGGGCTGAGCCCCCAGCCTGGGTCGGCCACATGCGGGACCTGACAGCGTCGCGCAGCACGGAGTTGTGTGTAGGGCCGTTTAGGCTGTACCCTTGGAGCAGTACAAAACCCACCTCTGTTCTCATCTCTGAAGGTCTCCTTACCGCTGTCATAACAGGCTCGACAGATGCCCCGAGGTGGCCGTTGACAGAGGCAGCAGCCTCGCGCTGCCGTGGCTGTGTACAGCTCCGAGGACAAGCTCTGCGGAGGCCAACATGAAACACCAGCACGGGTCGCCTAGAGCCGCTTTGGCTTGAGGTTGCAGCGCCGCTTGTGAAAGTAAAGAGGAAAAGAAAAGGCATAAAGAAATATAAAAATATTTTCCAAATAAAAGAAACGTTGAAACAAGAAAGCTGTGTTCTTTGGTCTTGGCCCAGGGTGCCCCTCACCTGTCGGGTCTCCCTGTCCAGCCCTGTGGTGCTTTGAACGCTGACACAGAGGCCCAGCCCGTGCAGCGTGAGGGCCGCTGCTGCTCCCACCAGCCATGTGCTTCTCACTACTTCCAGGGACCGAGGTAATGAAAGACTCAGAAACAATATTTGTTCTCGAAGAACAACATTTATAATGGAGCAGATGCCGCTGGCCAGGCAAGAGGTGCTTTGTGGGGGTGGAGGGTATGTTTTTCTCCCACTGTCCCCACTAGGGACGCAAGGCAAGTAAATTTCACCCACTTCACTATGTTCTGTGGCACGTGAGGTGATGAAATGAAAGAGCTTAAGTCTTTATGGCCGAAGAAGAAAAGCTGTAATTGTGCAAGTGCGGCTATAATGGTGTTGGCTGATGCCCAATCAGGAACTCTGAAGGGCTTTTATGAGAGAGCTCGCAGAACTGCAGAGGTGGTGGTTTTCTGCAGCTCCAGAATCAACAGCTGTAGGCAGTGAGCTTCTCAGAGCAAGCAATGACTCTCCTTTAGATAACTTAATTGGGATTTTAACTCTTGACACTTCCGGCACAGTGGACAACTTCCTAAACACCGCTTCCTGACTCTGTCAAGTGCTAGAGATCCAAACCTTCTGCATTTCTTCCAGTCTAAATCTGCTCCATGGCTCTCTGCTGATGCCTGGCCATCCAGATCCCATCTGAAGGAGCCACAGCACATTCAACATAGGTTTGTTCATAAGGTAACCATCTAGCTTTGTTCCTTAGGTCATTCATGAATACCAGTGCTGCCCAGCTCTGACTTCCCATGAAAGTGCAGAGGAAGTCACTTAGAACCCTCCCAACCCTTTTCTGTGTAATTGGTGGAGCGTTGGGGGTTAGGGACAGACTCAAGGGGCTGCTCAGGGCAGTTCTGCAACCAAGTGAGACTTCGCAGATGGTGTTGGAACCCCGACCTGCCTCCCAGCTTGCCCACTTGGTCTGGGGTGCATCTATTTCGTTAACCACGGGTAGGCGTTGCCAGCATGGACCTTGCCACCCTCGGAATAGGCAGGAAGTCACAGCTAAGGCCATGGGAAAGCTGTTCATTGCCCTCTGGAACCCACCAAAAGGCTTTGCACTATTTGGGTTTCAAACAGCAGATAGGAGGAGTGGGGAATGCTGAATAAGGTGGCTTGCTGTGGGACACAGGGAGAGTTTCTTTCACCCCAAGGAATTTCCCAGGGCCCGGGAGATAGCTTAGCAGTCTAAGCACCTGCCTACAAGCACAAAACCTGGGTTAGATCCCAGGCACTGCATGCTATGCCAGCCCCATGCTGAGCCAGCCACTGAAACTGGGTGTGGCAGTGCACACCTGCAATCCCAGTGCTGGGGAGGCTGAGACAAGAGGATCATTGTGAGGCTGAGCTGGTTAGCGAGGCCCTGTACCAAATGAATGAATGAATATTTTTTTTAAAACCCACAGAATTTCCTAGAAGTCCAGTTGAGGGGCACAACCATTCACCTTGAGTTTCCTATTGCTGGGACAAATTTGCATTTCCACATATCTTGTTTGTGAGTATTTTCTTGCTGATGTGTGGCAGTGGGGTTGCAGAGAGCGCTTGATGGCCGTATGTGGCAGGTTAAATTCATTTAGCCTCCTTCCAGCCACCTGAGTTTTTCGTGGCTGCTTGATTAAAAGTTTGAATTTGAAAAGGTGAAGTTCATGTCCTTTGTTTGTCAGTTTGAAATACACAAGACTCTGAGGAAGGTCTCTGCCAAGAAATGCCTGTCTGTCTGTCTGTCTGTCTGTCTGTCTGTCTGTCTGTCTGTCTGCATGAAGCAAGGAGGTGGAGAAGTGTTACTCAAAAGCCAGAGCCCCAGTCTGGAGAAACCACAGGTCCTGACTTGGCTCCAGGTGACTGAGGGCGGCCGTCAGGAGTCCTCAGGACCCTGTGGCTCCAGCTGCTGACAGATGGAGAACGTCTGGCCTCCATCACCCAGGACGGCTCCAGCAAGGGTCTGTGGTGGGGGCTGGGACCCGCAGTGGATGAGAAAGTAGGAAGTGGATGCGGGGCAGTGAGGTGCAAATTGACAGCAGAGCCTGGCCTGACAGCAACCCTGATTGATGAAAGGACACTGCTAACAAGCCTTTAAAGTTTCTCATTAATGGGTTGTGTTTTTTTCTTTTTTTTTCAGTGAAAAAAAGCTGCAAGAAAAAATTCCACATGGATGGTAGTTAAGATTGATCCTGTACAGTATGGTGTCAATGTTGTTGGGAGCCTAACAAAAAAATTTAAAAGGTCATCTTATTAAATACTCATTTTCAGACTGCCTTTTTTGGGGTGACTGGAAGTCCCCACCATGTGGGGGACATGGTAAGCGAGGCACCTTGTGTAGTCTAAGGTGGATGCAGAACGGAGCTTCTGGATTTCCGTTCTCAAACTCTGGTGCAGTGGGGTTTAGATGCCAGGTGGCATCTAAAGTGAGGCTGGAATTATTTTGCGGCTCTGGGTTGGTCCCATGAGGTGCATCTAAATATCTGGGGAAGAGGTCTGTGTAATATGTGTGCTTCTCGCTTCTCATCAAAAAGATGGGGACCCTGGGCCATGGGGCAGCAGGGGGCCAGGCAGGCTGGGGAGCTCGGCTGCCTCTCTCCTTGTGTCTGCGTGGGACTCGAGTCATTTCCCAGTGCACCCTCAACACCTTGCACACCGCCAAGTCTTCCCATTTTAGTTTAGATCCTAAACACAAGCAATATGTGTTTCTCCAGATTGATTTGTTGACTTAAATTAAGAAAAACCCAGCTGGAGAAAATATCAGTGTCCAAACATTAAGCCACATGTAATACTGTCCTCCCCAAGTGTTGCTTTTGCATGTTTCAGTTGCCATAGCTACAAGAAGTGAATGCACATGTGAGACTTCTGGGGCAGGCCGTGCATGAGCAGGTATGCGACCCCTAGTTCAGTCCAGGCAGGCTGTCTTCCACAGTGAGGACTCGGCCCTGGGGTTCCCTGCCCTGTGGACATCTTCCAGGGTCTCTGTAGGCATGTGTGGCCCATCCTACCTCAGAGATGGGCTTAAGGAGCTGGAACATTGTTGTGCCTGTACTGCCCACCCATTTCTAATGGACAAGGAGTGTTTGTGCTACAGCCTGTCCCTCGTGGCAAGGAGGGGGCTCCCTAGGAGCATGCATCAGGCTAGTGGGGGCTTGTCACTAAACGCGGCTCCTCACACTTTCTGTTCCCTTTCCCTGGGTATTTCTTTGGGGGTTACACAGGCCCCACAGAGAGTTAAGGTATGGGAGTGCCTTGTGAGTTGTGCAGGTAGAAGCCAGTGCGTGAGTGTATAATCGCTTCGCTGGGCCAGACCCTCCTAACCAGAGAGCCTGGGCTCGCAGAGTGCCCCCAGGCTGAGTGCACATCCCCACCGCCACCAGGACGGCCACAGGTGGTTTCTTCATCGATGGTCGTGCTCAGTCTTTGGGTCATCACAGGAGGGAAATCTTAAATGTTCCTGCAGGCTGGGAGGGAACGGCCCTGTGGGCCCAAGGCTGCCCTTGGTCGTCACTGCACTGGCCGTCATCCGGCGTCCTCGCTGGGTAAGTCCTCCATCTGCGTCCGGAAGGCCTCTCCTGTTTCTGTAACGGCAGTGCCACCATTCTTTCTCCCGAGCAGTTTCCTCTGCAGGCAGGGAACATTGACTAAATGAATCCAAGTTTAATCGCTGTGCATGCTGAACTTGTCCTGTGTGTTTGGGGATGTGCGGGGCCCCAGCTTCCCTGAAGCACACAGGGTTTTCCTTCTGTCACTATCGGAGATGGAACCCAGATCCTCGGGCATGCGATGCAAGTGCTTGGCCACTGAGCTGCGTACGTGGCCCTTTATTCATGTTTTTATTTTGAGAGAGGCTCTCACTAAACTGCCCAGGCTGGCCTCAGACTTGCAGTCCTCCTTCCTCAGCCTCCTAAGTAACTGGAATTATTGACATAAGCCGGGATATCAAACCACGGGGGCTTTTTTGAAGACCATGCAGATGTCATGCACACATTAGGGCAAGCCCTGACCGCCCATTCCCTCTCCACACTCACCCCACTGTGGAGTCCTCTGGGATCTTTCCTTTCTGCATGGTGCGCCTTGCTGGCCCAGGCACTGTGGGGCGTCGCCCAGCACACGGATCCTCAATGCTCAGCAGAGGGTTTCCTTGAGATGCCAGGCACCAGGCGGGGGAAGCAGGGGTCCCTTCTCCAGGGGCCGCCCCAGTGACCAAGCAGCAACTTCTGATGCACCCAAGCAACCCTAAATCTCATAATCGCCCCGACACAGCCCAGCGCCCCCAGCCCCTCCAGGGCTTCCTGCTGCCGTCACCCCCACCCAGAAGCAGAGGAGCACAGTGGGAGGCTCTCTTGCCATGGCTTCTGGAATGAGAGGTAGAGCTGAGGTCAGGGCAGGCCCTGCAGAAACAGCACCTTAGAGGGGGCCAGAGTCTGGGAAGAGGTCTCTTTGATAGGTGTTGAAGCCCAGCCTGTACACTGGGAATGCACGGGTGAGAAGCCCGCCTCTCTTGCACAAATAAGCTGTTCCTAAAACATTCCTTTCTAGCATTCGTGCTACTTCTAGTACATGGGCCTTCTCAGGTGACCTTCTATGCCACCACTTTGTGCCGTGTTTCTTGGGAAAGGCCCCATGGATCCTGCGCAGTAACCCTGGGAGACAGACCCAGAGGTCTGGCCTGAGATTTCCTTCCTTGCCTGGGCCTCTTGCTGGAGCTAGGAAGAGGCTGGCCAGGGGACTCCTCCACCTGCCACACTAGACCTTCCACCCAGTTTGCAGCCAGAGCTGGACTCCCAGCCTTGGAGCCTGAGGAGTGATTGGAGAGAGGAGAAACCCTGAGCCTGAAGTATTCCGTATTCATTCTCAAAAACACCCATTCCCAAACCTTCTTGACCCAACTCTCTATACCTGACTAACCATGTCCTGGAAGTTCCAGAAACCACTGGAAGCCCGGGGTTTGGAGCTTCCCGAAGGGGGCACGATACCTGGACATCCTTGTCCCACCTCCACAAGAGTGCTTTTCTCTGTGAGGCACTATAACCACAAAGGGAACATCCATGGTGGTAAATTCAGACCATTCTCACAGGTGAAAAGAGGGGTGAAGCGTTGATGAGCCACAAGTAATACTGAGGGTGGCAGGAGGGACATAAAATGCTGGGCCCAGGTTGTGGCCCAGCAGATGGCCTGTCGCTTTTCATCAGCTGTTAGCCCTGTGATACGGGTGTGTTCTTATCCTGCTGTGCCCACCCCTGGATCACAGCCCAAAGCAGGCTGTCCTCTCCTTCAGAGGCATGGCTGCTGGGACCTTGGCCTTCTCCTAGATGATGAACCATATTCTCAAGTCCTCCAGAGCGCTGAGGTGCTTTGACAGCTGGGTCCTGCCTCTGAGGTGGAGGAGAGGGAGAGCATTCCTACTGCTCAAGATCGTCAGTGTTTTTCTCTGGAAACCTTTGATGACCCAGGTTGCTTTGGAGAATGCTAGAACCCTCAAGAGATTTCCAGAGATCTCAGCATAATGGTTTATCAACCTAACCACCTGAGGCCCAGGCAGAAGGATCTCAAGTTTGAGTCCCACTTGAGCAACTTGGTGAGAACTTCTCTCAAAGTAAAAAGGACGGAGGGTGTAGCTCAGTGGTAGAACACCCTGGGTTCTGTCCT
>PVKN010011243.1:0-21852 GCA_004027915.1 Capromys pilorides | reverse complement strand
TCTTTGTGCTCAGTCACTCTGACGTGGGCCCGTTGTGCCCTAGGGTGGAACCAATCACACCCCAGGATGGGCCCTTGATCCCTCTCTAGGGAGGAGCCAATCATATCCTAGGCAGGCCCAGGTCATGCTCCAGGGAGGAACCAATTGTAACACATAATCCTAGTGGATCATGACTCATGTCTCAAATTCTAGTAGTCCCTGCCCCATGATTGCATGAGGCTTTGGGGGGACAACTAGACATAAACCATAACAGTGGGACTGGGCCTCCATGCCTTGAGCAGGAAGCTACCCCAGTGCTGAGAAAAACATCCTGTTGAGAAGAACATCCTGTCTGGTTCAGGCCAGCTATTGATCACTGGAGAGCCTTGTGTCATGTGATACAAACTTTGCAGAAGTATAAATAAAGGATCGTTTTTGTTTGCATTGTGTTAGTCTTGCCCATCAGGCAGATTGGCGACCACCTAGCCCAGCTTTTTGTCTTGTCTATCTTTCTCATTCCTACTGCCGTGTCTCCTCTGGGGTTGAACTGTTCACAGTAAGACCAACAGATCCCTACACAGAAAGATATAAAGGAGAAATAGGATCTCAAATGTCTAATGATAAGCAAAATGGAAAACATGATATATACATACAATGGAATATTATTCAACCTTAATAAAATGAAATCCTGATCCATCTACAACATGGATGAACTTGGAGGATATTATTTTAAGAAAAAATAGAATCATAGCTACTGGGGCTGAGGGAGAGGGGAATTGAGGGGTTTTGCTTAATCAGTGCAGAGGGATGTTTTTATGGTGGTACTTGAAGTTGAACTCAGTGTCTTCACATTGGCCTACATCCTCAGCTCTTTTCATGCCCAGCTCAGTTCCAAGTGTTTTTTTTTTTTTTTTTTTTTTTGTTTTGTTTTGTTTTGTTTTGTTTTGAGGCAGAGTTTTACAACGCAGTTCAAGCTGACCTTGAACTCACTTTGTAGCCCAGGCTGACCTTGAACCGATCCTCCTGCTTTTGCTTAATTGTTTGGACTACCAACATAAGTTGTTAACCATTCAGAAGAGAAGCTTAATGATATTACTCCCTGTAACTTGGGCACTTGAGCTTAGCATCACTATCTTTCTGAATATCAAATGCCTTAGACATAACATTAAACAGGTATTTTCCATCAGTTGTTGGTATTCTAAACTTTAAAACCCTTATAGAATGTTAAAAAAAAAACCCACAATTACACATTGTTAGACAGATTTCTTTTCTTTTTGAGACAGGGTCTCATTATGCAGTTCCTGCTGGCCTTGAGCTCACTTTTGTAGCTCAGGTTTGTCTTGAACTCACACAGATCCTCTTGCCTCAGCCACCCAAGTGCTAGGATTACAGGTGTGTGCCACTCTGCCCAGCTACAGATATTTTTCAATTTAATCATTTGCAAAATTGTAGCATTACACTTCTATGGCCTTTTTCACTTGTCTCATATTCTATTATCTTTTTTTCTTATATCTGCTACTCCTATGGACTATTGGACTAAATACACAGCTACTTTCTCTTTGTGCGATGAAAAGAAAAATATGTATTAATGATGTTTAGACAGGAAATCATGCCTGCATCATGTACTCTGAACAACTATGACAAAGACAACATTATGCAATTTATTAACTATTGTAAAAAAATAAAAAAAGACAACAGATACAAAATACATAAAATTTGTTCAAATGTTAGCAACTAAATATGTGATGCAAGCTTAACATATATCTGTACACATATATGTATATGTATACATGTATATGTTGAACATGTATCTACCCCATGCACATATTGATTAGAGAGATGAAATATTTTAAAAAATTGATAAATTAATAAAAAAAGCAATCTTCCTGCCTTAGCCTCCATTATATGTGCCATTATGTCTGGCTTCAGTTTCAGTTTTTTAAGATAAGTAGGTTCAGAAGGTTAACAACACTGTGAATAGCACTACCCATCTGCAGACTTGGAAACTGTTAAAATTTCCAAGTGTGCAACTCCCAGCTGTATAGTAAGTTCTGTGACAGAATACATGCTAGCACATGTAAGGCTCTTAGCCTGATGCCCAACACCAAAAAAGAAGAAAGAAAGAAAGAAAGAAAGAAAGGGCTAAAAGGGTAACTGTTGTTACGTGTAATTAGATTTGTTTTTAATTTACAATTAAATCTGTTTGTGTGTGTTTTTGTGGTACTGAGGATTGAGCCCAGGAGTTTCTACCACTGAGTTACATCCCTACCCATTCTGAAAAATTAACTTTGAGACAGGGTCATACTAAAGTGAGACTTAAAGAGCAATGTTCAAACTCCCCTTCTTCCCCTGTAACTATAACTTCTTGTTCTAGTCCAGACAAGATTGGCAACTACATCCTATAGAGTTTATGTCATCTTTCTAGCAGGAAAGTTCTAGCAGAACTCATAAGGCACTACCTTCTTTCAAGGCTGTTTTGTTTTGTCTTGCTTCTGTGCCCTTCTTGCCATGCCTCCACTGCCAGTTTCTAAAGACCAAACCCCTCAGCTAAGTGTGTAAAATAGAGACTTTCCTTTGTTCTGGTGCTCAGCCATTTGGGACATCACAAATTCAAACTGAGTCGGTGTGTACCTAAAGTCCAATAAACTCTTCTTCCACACTGGTCCCTCTAATCTCTTGGATTCTGCCCAGGCTGGTCTCACAATTGTAATCCTCCAGCCGCAGCCTCCCAAGGGACTGGTATTACAGATGTGATACCATGCAGTGGATATAAAATAAAGCCAGCGTTCTTTACACAAATTTTGAAGTTTAACAGTGTGGACTTTACCGTAAGGATTTTATCAGATTCTTTTTCACAGAATGACAATCAGACAACACTAAGAAGAATAAATGAGGTGAAATGCCCCATACTGGAGGAAGAAACCAATTCTGTTAAGATGCATTTGTTTGTTTTTCTTAAGAGGTCCAATTTTAGGGGAGATGATAAGCTCAGGTTAGTCTTTTGAAGTTTGAGAAGGCCATAAGAAACGCGTGTCCCAGCAGCAACAAGACCAGCTGACCAGAAGTGAGCTGGTCGCAAGCTGAGGCAGAGCCTGAAAAGCAGCTATCTCCCAGGATGTGGGAAGGTTCTCACACATCGCTCCTCTACTCCTTCTACTCTTTTGAACCTCCTCCTTCCTCTAAATCCTCACTCTTCCTATCTTTTTGGGAGGTAGTACTAGGGATTGAAACCGGGGCCTTTGCATTGAGATACATCCTCAGGCATTCTTCCGTTTTTAGAGGATAGGGTCTCCCTAAATTGCATAGGCCGGGCCTGAAATTGTGATCTTCTGGCCTCAGCCTCCCAGAATGCTGGGAACTGTTCCTAGTCTTAGTAACGAGGTGAACTAGCCAGATAGGGCTGGAAGCAGCTCCGCGGCAGAGCTTGGCACCGTCCAGCACCTTGCGTGCCCTAGGTCTTGGGGTCCTGATCCTGGGCTCCACCCCGGGTACAGTCTCATCGGGGGAACCGGGATGTGGTCGCTGATCAGGCCCTGAGCAAAGTTCTTCACATCCAGAATCTCGCTGTCCATCAACAGCCTCAATGTGACACGGTGACAGGACCCAGACTTCCCACACGTCCCCCGTCTACTCCAACCGCAAGGTAAGCGGTCGGAGGTACCGCGGGCCCTCATCCCGCCAGGGGGCGGCCTTGTGCGCGTCGGCCCCGCCCCTGCCGGCTGGCGCGCGCACGTCGGGAGGCGTACACAAAGGTGGGCGCGCGCACGTCCTCACGCACGACTTCGCGGCGGCAGCGCCGGAAGGTGTAATGTGCGGAGGACCCAGAGCCAGATCTCACGGCCGGTGAGTGGGAGTGGGTTGGCCCTTACGGGGAACGCGGGCCGGGTAGACCACCTCCGGGAACCTGCCTGTGCCGGGACCCTGCCTGTGCCGCCCTCCGAGGTCCCGGCCAGCGGAGCCGAGCGCCGGGCCTGCGCGCTTCGGAACCGCTGCGGCCGAGCCCTGGGTCCCCGCGGCTGAGGAGCCGCGGGGCGGTGAAGGCCGGGTCACGTGGGTGGCCGCCGAGCCAGCTTGTCTCCGCTCCCGGGAAGGTGCGTCCTTCGAGCTCTCCAGTTGGACATCTCCTTCGCGGCGGGCTCCCTTCGCTCCCGATATCTCTTGCCTTTCCGCAGGGTCCACGCCCTCCAGGCATCCTCCTGCCTGATTTCTGGCTTGTTTCTGCGCTTGCCATTGAAGGAAGGGCTTCAGCTTTTGCTGTTGAAGAGAGAGCCAAGGGGGAAGCTCAAGTGGCCGAGTTAGTGGCCAGTTCTATTCTGCGCTGTCCTGGGCTGTCACCTGTTAGCGCCCTGCCCTTCTGTGTTTTGCGTGTTCTCAGGAGCCCAGAAATAATTTGCAGTATTTTGATTCTGGGACTTTCTATTTCATTTGGTTGAACTTGGAGAACCTCCCTAAGTGCTTAATTTTGTGTGTTGGAGATTCTATCTCAGTTGAAGGAAAATGTTTTGAAGAACGTCCATACTTAAATACAGGACAAAGTCCTTAAGTACTGCCAATGAGGTACTCTTGAAAGCGATGTGTGTGTGTTTTGGCCTTGTGTTTTCTTCGGAAATTTGAGTCAGAAGTAGGATAGTGAACCAGCATGCTATTATCCAGCCCCATCGACTCGCCTGTGATTAATCTTGCCCCATTCACTTCTTCCATTTCCGTTCCCAGGGGAATGATTATTCCCAGGGAGGAATTAATCAACTAATTAATTAATTGCAGTACAGCGGCTTCCCATAGAGCTACATCTCTGCTCTTTATTTGTTTTAAGACAAGGTTTTCACTAAGTATCCCAGTCTGGGCTGTAAACCTGTTATTCTCCTGCCTCAGCCTCCCAGTCTTGGGATTACAGTCATTAGCCACCATTCCTGGATAAATTCGTTTATTTTTTTGATACAGGGGTTTGAACTCAGGGCTTTCTATTAACACGTGGTCTACATACCTTCAACTCTTAAGGGGAAATTCTTGATTTTTAAAATTTTTTGCTTATTTATGTGTTTGGTACAAGGTTCCACTACACAGCTCAGACTGGTAGAGATCTTCTTGTTTTTAGCCTCTCACCAGCGCTGGGATTATAAGCGTGCTCCACTGTTTCATTGACTGGCTCAGCGCGACAGGTGTTTCAGGGCAGCACAGCGTGGTGGTAACGAGGATCAAGCCCATGGCCTTGCGCTTGCCAGGCATATGCTTAGACCACTGAGATACCTCCCCAGCCTGAGAAATTGCCCCCCCCCCTTTATTTAGTACAGGGTCTATAGGGTCACACTAGGCAGATTGGACTTGTAGTGATTCTCCTGTTTTCAGCCTTCGAAGTGCAGAGATTACAGGTGCATGCGCCACCATACCTCGTCCGCCCTGAGAAATTCTTTTTTATTTTATTTATTTATTCATTTATTTATTTATGTATGTTATGGCAAGCTCAGCCTGCCCTGGGGGTGGGGCAGGCACAGCATGTGGTGCTGGGGATGGAACCACGGTCCCTGTGGTTGCCTAAGCAGGTGCTTTAGACCACTGAGCTATCTCACCGGCCCAATCTTGAGAAATTCTTGATGAAAGATAAGCTCATATTTCTCAAGAATAAGTTTAGATTCAAAATAAAAATTTCAGTATACGCTGTGAAAGACTTGTGTGTTTATAGTTGGGGATTTTTGAAAATGATTGGTTCTTATTGCTTGATACTCCTTGTGTAGACTACCAATGAGTTTATAGCTAAATGTGATTTGGGAGATAAAGCCTCATGGAAGATATGTAATGAAAGGGTGATGTATCTTTCCCCATGAATTTCTTTCTCCTCTGCCATGCCACCCTGCTTTGGAGTCAACTGACTCTGGACTGAAACCTCTGAGAACTATGAGCTGAATAAACTTTTCCTTTGTAGAGCTGTCGATATCCAGTATTGTGTCTTAAGGAAGAGAGAGTATCATACTATTATACTGTACATCTATTGAAGTACTCTAACGTTAGTGCTTCAACTAAGAAATGGTGAGCTGGAGAAAGATCAAAAAACAGTGTCTAATGTCCAAGTTAAAACCTAAAGTGTTTGATGTCAATGAGAATTTCCAGATCATCTTATACAGCTTTCTTTTCCATGAACCTTCAAGATCCGCAGAAGTTCAGTTATTTAGATGTGGCTGAACAGAGGCTCGATGCAGCATCTCCTAAGTTCTTGTAGTTGTCTTTATGCTTTACTATAGTGCTTGTTTGTCTTTAGTGTATTCCTGCAAAGAACCGAGAAGGGCTGTGACTGAAAACCCTAACACTGGTGAAAGCTTTGGATGGTAAGCATGAACTTTTCCATCAAATACCAAGATTAATGAAACTGGAGAGTATACCTCAGATTATTTAAGATAAAACTTTGAAAATGATAAGTTCTAATTATAGTTTTTAGGAGACATAAAAATACCCTAACCTCAAGAATTAAGAATAAGGTGTAAAAGCTTTAGGTAATATTCACAGCTATTTTTTTTCCCGCTTGAGGGGTGTGTGTGTGTGTGTGTTTCTGGCTCAGCACACACCCTTATGTGGCATGTGGTGCTGGGAATGAAACCATGGTCCCTGCTCACTTGCCTAAGCTTACCTAAAAAGGCGCTTTACACCACAGAGTTATCTCGCTGGCCCATTCACAGCTATTTAATATAACAGGGAGAAGGGCTGGAAATGTACCTTAGATCAGTGATAAAATGCTTTTTCTGTTAAGCATAAGACCTTGTGTTCAAGCATCCACACCACCAAAAAACAAAACAGTTACTGAGGAAAACTAGAATGATTTGGAGTGCACCTTTGCTGTTTTAGTCTTGGTACCGAGAGAACAATAGTATTCTCCTTTTTTCAGTAGGTTTTTTTTTTTTCCTCAGTCAGATTTTATTGGTACATTTTAGATATAATGATCACATTCATCAGGGAGAATTTGTACTTGCACATGATATAACCTGCCCCCCCCCCCCATGCCTCTATCCTTTCTTTAAGACCTCTTCCCCTCATTTACAAAAGCTTTGTGGTATTCTATGAATCTTTACTTCATGAACACATAAAAATCAGCTTTGTCAGTTAGGCTTTTTCATAAAACTATAGTATGAATTTCTTAGCAAACTTTGTGCTGTTGCATTCTTTATCTCACCAGAGGCAAATTTACTTAACAGGAATACATCCTCAGAGCCTAGGATGTGAGAATACATACATCATTAGGATCATTAGGGCATGAGAGTACATCTTAAGAAATACATCGTTAGAAGACTTGGTTATGGAAACTTGTAGAGCATACCTACACAAAACTAAGATGGCTCCATGTCACCGGCAGTAGTTTGACTAGATCACTGTCACATAGCTGTTCCCTCACTGACTAAAATGTCACTGTACAGCACACACTAGTTTTACTTATTTCCCTCTCTCCCCAAGGTGCTAGTGATGGAACCCAGGGACTCAACTACTAGGCAAGGGATCTACCGTTAAGCCACCCTCCTAGCTTTCTCATGCTTAATAGGGATGTATTCTCCTCTGAGTGCTACAAACAAATCTTTGTAGAGTTCTGTGAGTTTACAGGTAAGATCATATTTATATGTTGTGAAATAATTGTAACTTAACTCGGTACAGTGATTGTTCTCATCCAACTTAACATTTAGAAATTCAGTAACCAGATTGCATTGTCATGGTAAATCATTACCCCTGTGTGTGATATCTAGAAGAGGCCTGTGGCAAGTCTATAAGGAGTCTAACCTAACTTCGAAAGTGCTTTCTGTTGAAGAAACCACTTGCTTATCTATGTGCATATCATGAAGAGTTAACCTTTTTTAAAGAAAATGTCTTGCTTTGTGGAGAATATTTGAGCCTGGTTAAGCATTGAATAAGTAGCTACAAAGTAAGTGACTTCTCAAGTAAAAAAGAAAGGAGCTTTAACATGATGTGACATTTTCTTCTGTATTACTATGCTTACAGGGAGACTTGATTGAATGTCATCCACTCCTTGTATTCTAAACTACATAATAGTGTTTCTGTAGTGTAATTAACGCTTCATGGGAGAATGGAATTAGAGAGTCAGAAGGAACATTTTAAGTACTTGGAGTTTCCCCTAATTCCTGTAAGGTATTTTGTCCTTTAAACCACATAATATGTACACGTACTACAACAGTTATTGCTTTGTCATATATCTTAGGCACTCAATTTTGCCTAACAGTTGTATGTATGGATTGCATATCCTTCTAAACACAAGATTGGTAGTACTAGAAAAATCTTTTATCATGAGGTATATTTATTTCATAATAAGACTTTTTAAAAAATTTGATAGTGGGGATGGAACCCTGGGCCTCTAATATATTAAGCGTGCGCTACCACTAAACTACCCTTAGCCTTTCAAGAACAAAACAGAATTAGTGAGGAAATAAATCCAGGGAAGCCAGATTATACAAATTTATAAAACAGAGAGTAACAGCTATACCTAGAACTGGTGTCAGAGCCACAGTGGACCTGTCGGACCCTAACAAGGAGTTGCAAGACCATAGGGAGGGAAAAAACTGTTAAGAGACTCTGAAAACCATAGCCTTACACAAAGAATATTAATATGTGAGTGTCTGCCAAGCAACTGTGTGTTTAACTTTTGGCTTATGCTGTCCTCATTACTGATTCTGGTAGCCAAAGATTATATTTTAGACTAATTTATGTAATCCCCCTCACTTTACCTTTTAAAATCCTAACTTTGATCTCTCATAGCGCCATCATATTCCAGATTGTACTCTGATGCTCATTCTTGAATAAATTTAGAGACCCTACTTCCTTTCTTACCTAAATTGACAAACTTAATCCTTTTGGTTCTAGTTCTACGACTTGTCTTTGTACCATTTTCTTTACACCTGTAAGGAGTAGGGAGAGACAAAAATATTTTTACTAGTTGATAATGAATTATACAATCATGAGTTTTTTGGTCAGTACTGTGCTAAAAATACAAACATGTGTAGTTTAAATTTTGTAGTAGCAGCTTTTTAAAAAGTGATAGATTATCTTGATTTAATCATCCCACAATGTACATGTGTGTCCAACATCACATTTGAGCCCCGTATATTAATTATTTGTTAAGTCAGCATTTAAATATTTAAAAAGTTATGTGTGAGTGATGCTGAGGATGGAACCAGGGCCTTATGCATGCTAGACAAATGTCCTAGCACTGAGCTACTCCTTGGCCCTTAACATCTGTTGTGTGTTTTGTTTTTGTTTTGTTTTGTTTTGTTTTACGGACAAGGTCTTGCTGTGTAGTTCAGCATGGTCTTGACCTCACTGTGTAGCCCAGGCAGATTTTGAACTCATAGTGATGCTCTTGCCTCAGCCTCCTGATGAAATCTATTTAAAAAGTTAATAAGAGAAAATAGCTTTAACACATTTATTTAACCTAGTTTATTAAGAACATCACTTTAGTATGTAATCATCATAAAATGTAATCATTATAAAATGATTATATATAATTAATTTATATGTGATCATTACACATAATGAGCTCATTTCAAGTGCTGCAAGTCACTTGCATGTGTTAGTGGCTGCTCTGTTGGGTTGTGTCAATCTATGTCAGTAGAATGCAAGATGAAGGAGCATTTTATTTTGCTCAGTAGCTCAGTAACATTTCTGAGGTTAGGACTTGTGAGTGTGGTCATGGATTTTCTTTTTCTTCCCTGATTTTTATGATGTGTATGTGTGTTACTAGGATTATTTGAGTTTATGGAGGTAAACAGTCTGATGACAAATTGTGTGCCTTTGCGTGAGACAAAAGCACATCAGTCGAATGTTGGATGATCAGTTTTACTTTTTTCTTCAACTATCTTTTATGTGTATGCACGCGCGCACGTGTTTGTGTTTTAGGGAAGGGTCTACAGGGTGTTCAGGGTCTCACTACTAGATCAGACTGGTAGTGATCTGCCTGTTTACAGCCTCCCAAGAGCTGGGATTATAGGTGCTCGCCATCATGGCCAGTCTCAGTTGCTGTCTCAGTGTGCCGCCCTGGCACGCGTATCAAACCCCAAAGTTCAGAAGGAATTTTTTTTTCTGACTGGCTCAGACGCCTCAAGAGTGAGTCTGGAATGGCAGGTAGAGCTGGGGATAGAACCTCTGTCCCCTGCTCTTGACTGGGTTTAACCAAGCAGGCACTTAAACAACTGTACTAATCCACAGGCCTCCTCTACAACTATCTTAAACCATTTATAAATGTACAGTTCAATACTTTCTCATTTTAAATACAACTGCTTAGTTTTTGGGCTTAAAAAAAACTGGCTAGGAAAGTAGCAGCAAACCAAAACTAACATAGTAATGGACAAATAATGGGCACTTTACTAAAGAGAGGCTAATGAGATAGGAAATAAGCATATGAAAATGTGCTCCATATCATCTATTAGGGAAGTGAAAATTAGAATTATTAGGTTCTATTTCACATCCAGTAATATTCCTAAAATTAAAATCATTGGTTATATCACAAATAGGATAACAAGTATATAGAAAGCAGTTGGGATTTTTTTTTTTTTAAGGTTATAAAGAGACTGACGGTTTCACAAAAAGGTGAACACGTACATACGTTGGGATTAGTCGTTCTACTGTAATATCTTCTAGGTTAGTGGTTAAACCTGTAGCGTGTGTGCCACAGTTGGCTGTTATTATTGAATGCTCCAAAAGATTCACTATCACTGCTCTAGGGATTTACAAAGAGAAATCAGAGTATATCCATGTAAAGACTTGGATATAACAGCTTTATTTTAGGGCAGTTTGCCTTGTTTTCATTATTTTGAGACAAGACCTTGCTATGTGGTTTATTCTGGAGGGATACATACTGTACTTAGCAGGGGAAAAGAGCTGAAGTGTTAGCACACATGGCAACATGAGTGATTTATTTTTGTATTTAATTTTTATTACTATGTTTGCAGTGAGTAATGTTTACAGCCATCTTAAGGAATACACATATACTTGATGATTTTTCTTGAGTAATTCTCAAAATAGTTACACTGAATGAAATAAACCAGGCAGAGAGAGAGAGAGAGAGAGAGAGAGAGAGAGAGAGAGAGGTTTTTAACCGTTTGAGTCCCAAAACTGTCGAGGAATCCCAAACAGCACAACCATGCTTTCTCTAAATGCGTACGAAAAAACCCAGTGTGATAGCGCTTGGTTTATTTTATGTCGAGAAATACCAAGCAGCACGATAGCGCTTTATTTTTCATCAATGAATCAGATAAAATGCTGTATACCTATCTTGATGGACGAAGATCAGTTAAATATTGGAAAAAGGTAGCCTTTAACATAATCAACCGCATGGTTTTAAATGCATACATAATCTACAAGGAAACAGTTAAGAGTAAAGCAATATCTCGGTGTACTTGCATCAGTAAATCTGAGCGTGCGACTTTGACAATCGGTAACGCACCGTCAGTTGTCCACAATGTTCGAAATGTGCTGGGTTTTCTCGACATAAAATCTCAGCAGCGCATGCTTGGGACTCAAACGGTTAAAGAAAAAGACCAGGAAATTCCAATTACATATAGAGTACTCATTTCTGAAAGTACTAGTTTTGGAATGCAGCTATCAGAGCCGTGTTCAGGTTGAGCAGTGAAATACCTTGACTCTTAAAGCCCCAACAAATCACATTTGTCTTTTTTTTTCCCTTTTCTTTTCTGTCTTTTCTTCTTTTTTTTGAGAAGGTGTTTAGTTGTGTGGTAGCTATGTAGTGGTCTTGAACTCTGAGTGATCTCTCCTGCCTCAGCTTCCAGAGTGACAGGAGAAAACAACTGTTTAGTTTTCTCACCAAGGTAGTTAGAAAAATAGCAGCAAACTAAAAGTAACATAATAATGGACAAATAATAGGAACTTTGCTAGAGTAAAGGTGTGCACCACCACACGTGGCTCACATTGTCCATTTTTTAAACTGATGACACTGAACAGCAGAATATCTTTTGTTTCTTTCTACTACTTTGTCCCACAGTTTCAAGAGACTATTAATTATTTGGAATGAACTTAGAATATACTGTGTTACTTGTTATCTGGTGCTAATCATGGAGATGTCAGTGACCTTAGATAAGACCCAGACCCTGAAAACTTACCACCGTATTCTGTCTTCCTTCTAGTGAGATGAGTCATTCTTCGGCTGATTATATCCTAGGTCTTTATTGGATGATTTATTTTATCCATGTTTGATGTCTGTCAGCTGTGTATATTTGCAGTTTTTCAGGTTCACTTCGTCCTAATACCTGTGAATGCAGCTCTGCATTTTAGAAACACACTCTTCCTGCTTAAAAGCAGCGTCCAGTACAAACAAGTCATTTGTGTATTTAGAGACAGGGTCTTCCTATATAGTTTAGGTTGGCCATGAACTCAACTATGTAGTCCAGGCTGATGTTAAATTCTCCTACTTCAGTCTCCTTTCAGTATTCATAACACCATGGGATGCATAGTGTTCCATAGTGTTATAGGTAAGAAAATTGAAGTGTGGGACATTACTGTCCTGAGGTCACACAGCTAGAAAGTAATGAAGGCTTTTTGAATATAGCTTGTCTGATTCTGTATGTTTAAACAGTGTGCTTTTCTGCTTTTGGCATTTCACAATTTTAAGTAAAGGCACATGAACAAAAGGCTTGTTTTAGGAAGGAGTTTTAAGAGACACCTGGTCTAATCACTATAAAATATATTCCACTCTGCAGAATCCAGATAAGAGATAAATAATCCCTAAATGTGACACCCCACTCCCCACTTTTGGGATTGAACCAATGGCCTCTCTGATGTTAAACATTCTGTCGTAGAGCTACACCACCAGCTCAGCCCACTCTTTGTGAACGTGTCCATCTGTCTACCTTGTCTGTCCTCTTGTCTGTCTGTCTATCATCTTAAGTTTATGGACTGAATTCTGCCATTCTGGTTACAACCCAAATTGGACAACAACTGAATCAAATTTCCCCATAAGATCATTGAACCTAACCATTGAATTTGATTCAGTTCTTGTCTAATTAGATTTGTGACCAGAATCATGGAAAGAATTAAACGTTCATGAATAAGGGGCCACTGTATATATATTTAGGTATATAGATCTAGAGGGGGTCTAGGGATTAGCCTTAGGGACTTAAAATAGCTCTACTGAGATGCAAATCATATGCTAGGCAGTTCAGCCATATAAAGTGTTCAGGTTAGTGGTTTTTATTGCTTTCACAGATATATGCATAGTCAATTTTAGATTTTAATCACAAGAAAAAACTATTCCCATGTCTCCATTCTCCCTACCCTAAGCAAGGACTCATCTACTTTTTGTCTCTAGATTTTCCAGTTGCATATAGGTAGAATTTTTTGTGACTTTCACTTAACATGCTATTTGTAGTTCATTCATGTTGTAATGTGAACCAGCATTTCATTTTATAGCCAAAAAATAATCCGTTGTGTGGATATACGACTCTTGTCATTGTCAGTTGATGGACACTTGGTTTTCATATGAAGACCTTTGTGAATCATGCTATAAGCACTCATGTTCATCTTTGTTTTGTGCAGTTGTTTCTCTTTTGTGTAGGTGCCTAGGAATGGAATTGCTAGATCATATGGCATATATATTAAACCATTTTCTTTTTCTTTTTTTGTCTTTTTGAGACAGGATCTCACTGTGCAGTTCAGGGTGGCCTTGAGCTCACTTTTGTGGCCCAGGCTGATCTCAAACTCACACTGATCCTCCTGCCTCAGCCTCCCAAGTGCTGGGATTACAGGTGTGCAGCACCACGCCTGGCTAATTAAATCTTTTTTCAGAGCTCTATGAGGTTGTGTGTGTGTGTGTGTGTGTGTGTGTGTGTGTGTGTTAGAGAGCTAACCCAAGTCTATGTACAAAATAAACATGTGCTGTACTGAGCCACAGCTTTGGCCCTAAAGGTTAGGGTTGGATTCTCCACAGTGAGATGAAACATGCACATTGCAAGTGCCAAACGTCAAGACCAAGGGCTCTTGCCTCAGGACAAGCATAGCAGGATGCATTTCCTAGGGACAGCCAGCATGATTGAGTGGGTCCTTCAGTTTTTATGGTCTTGTGAGACCATTAAATCCTCTCATCAGCTGGCTTATGTACGCCCAATTTGTCTGTATACCTTGTTCTTTTATAGTTTTTTAGAGTAGGACTAGATGCATTTTAATTACAAATATTTGTTGTCATAGTTGGTTTTTGCTCCATTTCCACTTGTTATTTGCTAATTGGTAACAATCCTTAGCCCAATTAAAATCACACTTACCTTCCTTCCTTTCTTCCCTGTCTTGTCTTTCTTTTCAGAACCAGAGATTGATCCCAGGACCTTGCACTTGCCAGGCAAGCGCTTATTCTACTGAGCTATCTTCCCCAAATCACACGTTTCTAAAAAAACAAATCCAGGTGTGTTTCTTATTATCTGGCTTGTGTTTTTTCTGTAATCACAAGTAGTTCTATAGAGCAAGCATGAGGGAACTGTTGATTTATTTTGAGGTAAGAAGGCATAGTGGTTAAAGAGCATAGACTCCGAGGCAGGCACTTGTCCTAATCCTGCTTGACCACCAAGTTGGTAACCCTATGACCCCTGAGACACTGACTTTTATCTTCTGAGCCTTGTAAATTTAGTGTTTTCCCACTCCAAAAAATTCTGATTTATTTTACACAGCCTGTATAATTCAAATGTGGATTCTGGGTGAGTAGTCAGTGAACCAGTGATGGCTCAAGAACCAGTGAGTAGTCACAGAACCAGTGTGGCTGTCTTTCCAAGCCCATATGTTTGCATCCCTGCTGACTACACAGGTATTTACTATGTTGGTGCAAAACTACTGTGACAGCATTTTAGGCTTTGCCATGCATTCATATAGCATACCTTCCCTCTTTAAGCCTCGAGCATTTTTCTTGATTTCTACAGAGGTTTTGTTTACTCTCAGTGTGCTCTGCAGACACTGACCTGGCTTTGTTTTGCCTGCCTGTCATAACACATGCAGTTGCTGGGTGGGATCTGTGTGCTCCAGCTACTTCTCAGGATTCTGAACACCTTTAACTAAGAGTGATCATTGAAAAATAATTTATAATATCCTTACTTCTTGGGAAACACCTTCAAATGCCTCTCCTTCCTCATTAAATGGATTTAGAGTAGAAATAAAAATAATAGTTCAAATGTTTGGAGAATTTACTGTGTGAAAAGCATTACCATCTCTTCTTTTGACCACTCCTCCTAGTAGATGATGTTGACCAGAAATTGGAAGAGATTAAGTAATTGAAATAATCTTACTCGTGCTGCTAAGGAAGGAAGGCTAGATACAAGCTCTGATGTGTTTCTTTTGTGTTTTGGAAAATGAGAAACTTAACCACCTTTGAAGTACAACTTCGAAGATACAGAGAGTAAACAATGATATCCCTCTTCTATTCTTCCTATAGGCATATTTCCTCCCTCCTTTATACTTAGTATTTATTGTGGACATTTATAACTGTTTAGATCATGAATATTACCCCAAAGTCTCACGTGACCATATGAAGCTTTTGAAAGGTGTTTGGATCATGGGGTTGCTCTACTGAGCAGAGTAGATTATTTCACTAGAGTTCATAGTTAAATGTGTTGTTAGGCTCTGGGGTCGGGCTGGAAGGGGGCATCACTGTGGGGAAGACCTGGAAGAATATAATTCCCTCCCTAAACCCTCCTTTCCCTGTCTGCTTCCTGGCTGCCCTGCCACAAGCAACTCTCCTGCTGTTCCCATCCAACGTAGCATTTTTTGCCTTGAGGCCAGCAGACTGGACTAAAACGTCTTAACACCCAAGAGCCAAAATACACCTCTCTTTAACTTGTAGGTGTCAGGTGTTTTATCCCATCGAATCAGGATTGTTTCCTAATACTGAATATATAGAGACATTTCTCTTTTAACAAAGTAGTATTTTATTGTATTCTCCATTGATGGACATTGTTCTTTCTTTCAGTTTTACAGACAATGGAGTCAGTAGGTTTTCTAACCTCAGCATCTAGGGCAAGATGATTTCTTTTTAGTTTTGGTGATATTGGGAATTGAATCTAGGTTCTTGGCACTGAAATTTCCAGCTGTTTTTTTTATTTATTTTTAAATTTGAGACAACATGTTGCTAAGTGACTCTGTTGCCCACACTGGGCTCAAACTTGTGATCCTGCCTCACCTCCTAGAGTGCTGGGTACTACTACACTTAGATGCGTTTTTGTTGTGGAGCTGTCCTGTGCTTTATAGGATTTTTAGTATTGTTGTAGCCTTGTGAACTAAGATTTTATAGTCAGAAATTGCTCAAGGAGGGCTGGCTACATAGCTCAGAGGTTTAAAGCACCAGTTTAGGCATTAGCAGGTGGCCCCACCCCTGGGGCAGCCCCAGACAGTGATTAAGACTGGGTGTGGTAGCATATGCCGGTAATCCCAGTGCTTGGGAGGCTGAAAACAGGAAATCTGTAGTGAGACCCTGTACTAAATACAAAAAGAAAAAGCAGTTGCCCAAGGTTAAAAGCATGGCTAAGTTTTTCTTTTCATTTTTTTAAAAAGAGAATATAAAATAGTGATAATAAAAATACATTAGAAACGGCCTAGAATTTCACTACACAAAATACAAACTGAACAATATTTGTTATATGGAATAGTGTTGTCTTCAAATTAGTTGCTTAAATTAGCAGATATCTGCATGCAAAATTAGAAAATTTAAAAAATTGTAAGAACTTGAAAAGAGAAAAAAATTAAGCATTAAATGCTCCAGGATAAACTTCTATGAATGGAATTATTGAATCTCAGGTTATATGTAAATTTCTTTTATAGCTTTGCTAAATTGTTTCCATAGAGACTATACCACAATACACAGCAGCATGCAGTGTTTGAGGATGTTTTATCGTTCTCACCAATACAGTGGTGTATGATGGCTTTTTGCCATGTAGTTTTAATTCATATTTGTTTTACAGCTAACCTTTTTATCACTTACTATTTGCTAGGCACTTTGTAAATTTTGGCTTGTGGATTTGGTATTTTATGCCCCACTGTGAAATCCTTTTCTATCTAAGCCAAAATAAAGTTTGGTAGAACTGAAGAAGTCTTCAGAGTTTCTTCTTACCCTGATGAAACGATAAAATGTATCATCTAACATCTGAGAAGCATGTGGTTGGTGTGCTTTAAAAATGTATGTGTCCATGTGTGGCCTAAGCATGTCTTTTTGATAAAATGGTGATTTTTGGGTTAGCATGTGGCATTTCTGTGAACATATTCTGGCAGTCATGGTCTTCTAAGTTAGAATGTGCCAGAGGGGAGGTAGCTGAAAAGTTTTGAGTTCTGTAGTTGTACCTTATGATGGTATTGGAACTAGCATAGAGGACCTGATTTAAGTCAAATTGCTCTTACTTGATTCTTCTGTGTAGGCATGTTTGCACCACTAAATATCTAACTCCAAACATAGTGTCATATTGATTGCCTGATGGATAGTTGTTGAATTAGTGATCTGATCAGTCCCAGAACTGAGACTTGAAGGCTCATCTTCTTGTTAAGTGGGTTGAAGAGTTCAGTTGGCTTAGCAGTAGGCTCCAGTCCCTTACCACTATGTAGACATCTTCCTTCTTGGCAGGCTCAGAGCTAGTTGGTCTGTCTGTCTGTCTGTCTTTCTTTCTTTCTTTCTTTCTTTTTTTTTTTTTTTTGTTGTTGTTGTTTGTTTTTGTTTTTGTCTGGAGCATAAGATCTTGAGGGAATTTTGGGCCAAATGTATCAGTGAGTTTGGCTGGAAGCCAACTATAGAAATTAAATGAGTAAATATCCCTCTCAATTAATGGTTGCGCTACCTCACACTTTGAATAGGTCCTGGTTACAGTTACTTAAGGTGTAGTGAGATCCTTCCCTAGTCAAGCAGTTATCCAGAAAGTGTAGTTTGATTGTGTTCTGATGTGAGCAGGTTTCTGATATTTTTAGAGATCAAAGTCTACTGAGGCCATAAAACTCCAGATTCTTTGATGAGTTGTGTACTGATTGCTGAAAACGTTTGCACACTTAGTTGATAATTGCAGTTTGCATGCTGTTTCCTTTACTTCTAAGAATTTAGGTAAGGATTAGTGTTGGCTCAATAACTTGTTTGGTTAGTGAGATGTTCCCTGTTAGGGAGAGTTCAGGGGGTGGGGCCGTCCAGGGGAGAAGTCACCTCTGAGGGAGGAAGGAACTGGGTTATGTGTCAGTAAATATTTTAGGTTTTCATAGTCTCTTGCATATTCCTGTTTTTCACATCTCTTTATTTAAAGTTGTAAAAAAACAAACATAGAGTACAGCTCTGTGGTAGAACTCTTGCTGGTATATCAGAGGCCCTGAGTTCAACCACCTGTATCACAGAAAAGTATATTCAAAATGATGCCCACCTTAGGAGCCTTATGAAAGAGTCCATAGGGTTGGCCCCCACACAAGTTGTAGTTTACCAATCCCTGAACTTGGTGAAGAAATTAGCCTGTTGCTACATGTGTTTACCATTTCAGGGACATGAACCCAGAATAACCCTGGGGATTCTCAATTGTGATCCAAAGAAAAGCTGTCCAAACTTTGGTTTATGGAGTTACAAGGACCTTTGTGACAGTCACCTTGAATTTGTGGACTCCCAGGTGACATTGGCCAGTAAGACAGAGGGTTCTTGCTGGGTCTGGATCTCTTCTGTAGGAATGCTGGCCAAGGGGATAACTGCTTGCCTAGGGAAGGATCTCACTGTACCTTAAGTACCTGTAACCAGGACCTATTCAAAGTATGAAGTAGGGCAACCTTTAATTGAAAGGGATATTTATTCATTCATTTAACTTCCACAGTTGGCTTCCAGCCAAACTCACTGATACATTTGGCCCAAAATTCCCTCACCTAGGAGGTTGTAGGGGCTTGACAAGCATGCTAAATATAGTCACAGACTTCTCTGTTGCTTTGGGATGTAGTTAGAATCTGGCATGTACTGTGAGTTTGGCCAGTTTATAAAAGTGAAAGAGCACATCTGTACCTTGAATTCTGAGAATCCTGTATTCCAGTATACCTGAATCCAGATCTCCTTGTGGCTTTTCTCTCATCATAAGAAGCTCTGCAGAGCAGACCTGATATGGAGGAAGTGTTGCTTTATTTCAGGGTATTTTGGGAGACAGGAAAGCATAATAGTTAATAAGCATGGGCTCAGATAGTCACTTGTGCTAAGTCCTGCTCCACCACTTAATCACTGTGTGACCCTGGAAAATTTACCTTCAAAACCTTAGTACTCTTGGGGGGCTGGAGAGAGAGCTCTGT
This sequence comes from Capromys pilorides, assembly GCA_004027915.1. NCBI lineage: Eukaryota > Metazoa > Chordata > Mammalia > Rodentia > Capromyidae > Capromys > Capromys pilorides. The sequence continues at coordinate 2,619 of PVKN010011243.1, read as the reverse complement.
GGGCAAGGTCGTGAGTTTGAACCCCAGTCCGGCAAAAAAAAAAAACAACCAAAACAAAACAAAAAAAACCCTTAGTATTTTTATCTCTAAATGGCACTGATAATAGTAACTCCACCAGAATTGTGAGAATTGACCATGTAAAAATGCTTTTCTAGCTCAGTATTTATTGTACATTAAACATTCAATAAACATTTGTAATAACAATAATGTGATAGTGGAAGAAGTGGGGAGGAACTATTGTTTGTGACTCAGTGCCACAGAAATATCATGTGCTGGTTGAGAATTTGATCAATAGCTTTGTTGGAGTTTGAGGGCAGTGCAGAACTCTCTATCTACACCTCTTTTTCCTGATTTGAAAACTGAAGATTATAGAAGTTGACATGTTGGAGTTAACCAAATGAAGTAACATGTTTGTTATAAAACATTGGACAGCATTTAAGGTAAAGTTGATATCTACTTATTTAGTTTCTTAAATTTGTGCAGGTGAATCTTGAGCCAGAATATTTTGCTAGGGTCTGTGGATGTAGCTTACTAGTTGAATGTCTAGCATGTGCAGGGCTCTATATTTGATTTCCCAGTGCCTTGGGAGCAAAGCCAGAGACTGAATAGGATGCACTCAAAGTGAGAACGTGTGTAAGTTGTGATTTGGAATGAGTACTATGAAATTAGAATGTCAATTCCATTGGAATACCTTCTTGAGTAGCTAGAATGGGAAGAGAAGCTAAAAAGGCTTAATCTCTATGGAGGAAATGTGATCATATCTTGCAAAAAAATTAAAAATTATATTTTCTTTTCTCCTGAAATTCCATTTCTAAGAATTTATCCCGGAAATGTGTTTGCCATGTACGTTATTATACTATATCTTATATACACATGTTTACTCATTGCTTTGTAATGACCAAAAAAGTGGAACTAGCAGTATCTAGCCTTAGGAGACTGCTTACTCAGTCCTGGTATATTTTTATAGCTAAACATTATGCATCTGCAGAGTACAGGAACTCTGTGTGTTAATAGAACTCTCTTCCAAGGCTGGTTAAGTTAAAGCCACAAAATGAAAAGCAAAGTGAAGAAAAACTTACATTATGTACCGTCCTTGTTGCCAGGCTGGTGGCAGGAGGAGAGGGACAACTGTGATTTCCTTGTCTAAGCAGATATTTGAGAAAGGGTTATGAACTGGTAGTATGGTTGTGTCTCTGGAGAAAAACTGAGTAACTTTGGTGTGGCTAAGAGGGTGATCTGTGTTTTGCAGATTTTTCTTTCCTTTGAAACATGTTTTATGGACATGTTCTATTTATTCAGAATATCTGAGTGGCAACAGTTTCCTGTCATTGGAGTTAAAAACTCATATGAAACGTAATGTGTTTCCTCCCATAACTTGTTTCTGGTCCCTTTGACCTTGATGGGTTGAGAGGTTGGCCTGACTGTAGTCTTATTCTGAAGCACACAAAGCATGTTGACATTGCTCCTTATTTGCGTGACTGACAGTGTTTCTGTTTCCACCCCTAGCTCTGGCAGCATGTGAACAACTTTTTGCCAAGAAGCCAGATTGCCGCTAAGAAGGAACCTTGAGGGAAAAAAATATCAGGAGGACGCCAATGCCAGGCACATCTGGAATTACACTCACTGCAAGCAGCATGCTGCACTCTGTGCCAGCCCCTGTGTCCTGGCGAAGGCTGGGGCTCTCCGGGTGATAGGGTCCTGGGGCACCAGCACCAGGAGTCTCTCAGGGAAGAATGGGACCAGATACGAACTATCTGTAGTGGGCATAGTTTTCAGTTTATGAAGGAATTTTAAGAAAATGGTTAATTTGCACATAATCACATTCTGAAGCCTTCTGTGATTGCCAGCAGTCAGCTTCTCTGCAGGAATTACCAGCATTTTTCCGGAACCAAGGTGAACTTTTCTTGGTACTTCTGGCAATAAGATCTGCTGGGAAGACTTATGTGCTGAATGCGCCGAGTCAGGAAAAGGAGTGGAACCTGGAAGGAGCATCAGGAAGGCTGGACAGAGGACACCTTCCCCCCTTCTCTCCTCCCACTTGCACAGAAACTCAACCTGGGCTTGGATGCTGTTAATTGAAGACTTCTGCTGTGTTCACCGTAAAGTCCATCTGTTCTGGAGAGACTGGTGTTTTGGGGTTGCCTCTTGTGGCTCTTTTCTCTTGTCATTCTACCCCCATGCAGGCTGTTGAATGACGTGAACTTTAAGATGGAGTTTGGTACCCTTGGGGGACTGACTTCCTTCTCTAAGTGGATGCTGTTGGAAAGGGCCACCTGAAGACTGTGTTTGTGTGAAGAAGGGTGTTGCTTGACTAGGATCCTCCACCATGTTCCTGCTGCTGCCTTTTGATAGCCTGATTGTCAACCTTCTGGGCATCTCCCTGACCGTCCTCTTCACTCTCCTGCTAGTTTTTATCATAGTCCCTGCCATTTTTGGAGTCTCCTTTGGTATTCGAAAGCTGTACATGAAAACACTGTTAAAAATCTTTGCGGTGAGTTGAGCTGCCATGGTACATTGTTTAAGAGAGAGCAGAGTTCTTAGCAGAGTGTTGTTCTCACCTGTTACTGGATATCTCTCTGTTGGTTTTAGAGAGTACTCGAAGAATGGGAATGGTATCTA
>PVKN010011242.1:0-13563 GCA_004027915.1 Capromys pilorides | reverse complement strand
AGAAGTTTGTATTTTCTGAATTAGCAAAGTAGGGATTCTGATGGCACTGTAAGCATTGGGACTTTGATAAAAGGAGCATAAACCAAATGTGAAATATCAAAGCCAGTGCTAGTTCTTCCTCTTCACAAATTAGCAGTATAATGCTTATTAGGTTTTGGGATTGAAGGATGCAGTTCCTAAACTCATGTCCTGCCTGTCCTTGAGTGTGATTCTAAAGCTGGGCACAATGTTCTTTTTGCATAGTCGCCCTTAATGATTTGGAGTGGAGGAGAGGTACACTCAGGTGGAGCTGAAATGTGGGTGACCAGGCAAGGGCAGGGCATCTCAGGGTGGCCTGCAGGACCCCTCACAGCCTCATTCTCTCCTCGTGTTCGTGCACTTTTACCTCCACTGCTACTCTTACACATGGGAATACTATGTCATGTATTCCTCGTGTCTTTCTTTTCCTGGGTCAAGTATAGTCAAACCCCAAAGAGCCAGTTGGCATAAATGAAGACGCTGAGGTACAGCCTGTTTTCCCAAGCAATGAGCCAACCAGTAAACTTGACCCCGTGCCACTCAGGCTCCTACCATGCACCGTGCTGCAGTCAGACTGCCCCTGGCCTCAGGGTCTCCAAACAGGGGCTCGGTTCTTGCTCACAGGCATAGACGTGTGCATGGTCTGGAAAGCAAGGACACTCTTCTCTGTGCGTCCTCATGACAAGGGCTTTGTGCTGAAGGAAGAGGGGTCACTTGTACTCTGTGTAGCACAAGCCAATGAGCAGCTCCCCTTACCAGGAAGCCCCGGCAGCCTTTGTGGGCCTGACTTGTGCTCAGATCGCTGGACAGTGCACCACACTGCTGCTCTGCTCCCCACCCAGGATACCTAGGCTTGGAGTTGAATGTACACTGTCCTTGGCTCTGTCAATGTTGGGTAGAGAGGCAGGGTTAGCACTCAGGGACTAGTTTTGTCAAGGGACTTCTAAAAAAGCACCCATTTTCTACATTAGATCATGCTGTTTTAAAACAACCACCTTGCATCTGCTTCGTCTATTGCCATATTGAGAACCTCTAGCCTCAAGTAGGTGCTTGAGCTGCTTCTTTAGCTAGCCCTATGCTTTGTCTCCTTTATTGATTGCATTACTTACTGACCAGGAATAAATAATCCAAGAGGTAGCCGGTGTTCAAATGCTGCTTTACATACATACATCCGTATGTTCTGTGCATCTATATCTGTATGCATTTAACCCACACCTGTGGGCATTAGGGGTAAGCGTGCATGTGTGTGTGTGGGGGGGGGGGGGTGTCAGATGAAGGAAGAGAGCAGCTGGACAGCCTGCAAAGGGTTAACACTCAGCATCCTGCGTGGCGGGGAGGGACTGATGTCATCCAGGCAGCTCACAGCCAAGTGCATCTGTTCACCATGAGGTCATTCTTCTGCATGCTAATGCCTTGGAGAATCCAGTGTAACACTCCACACGATTGGAAAGGATGCGAACAGCATACATCTTTACCATTTGGAAACTGCTTTTAAAGCACAAAGAGAGAAAAAGAAACTTTTGCTTGCACTTGAGTTTTTTTCCAGAACTGCTTTAAAAATTGCATCTGGACTTCAGAATCTGGGGGCATCCTGCTGTGTCTATTGAAAATGAATCCCCAACCACAGTTACAGTCACAGCTGTCAGTTTGGAGGTCACCGAGCATAAGGATGTCTCCTTGAGTCCCTAATTTCAGGAGTTTCTGGTACTTCGATCGGAAGTTGGTAACAATGGATGTTCGCCCCGAGGAATGTCTGAGACCACTGCTTGGCGCACCCGTGGCCTTGCCTCTAGTGCAGATGCCAGCAGTGTCCCAGGCACGTCCGACCTTAGTGCTGCTGTCCAGGGCCAGCAGGGGGAGCACAGTCTTTGTTTGCTGGTGAGGCCCCATAAATACCACTGCTGATGTTTTCTAAGACTCCATGGGCAAAGCTTCCCCCTGTGCAGATTCAATCGCAGATACCCCAAGATTCAGAACCTCTCCTGCCTCATCCAACTTTGCCATGTTAGTGTGGGTTGAGGTTAGAGCTTAAAACAGATTAGTCTGGGCCTCAGGACACTGCTGCCACTCCTCCTTTGTCCCCAAGTGGAGACGCCATCTTTCCCCACTGTACAGGGCATCATGAGAAGGATGGCTACATTCATCTGCCTCAGAGGCAGGGCTGCTGTGGTTCTTTCTTACAGCAGGATCTTCTATTAAATGTGTGGCATCTTTACCAAAGAGTCTGCCTGTGTCAGTGGGGAGTAGGTATGTGGCCAATAAAATACCCTCAGTAAGTTGTAGACAGGCCTAGGCATGTGGCAGTCAGTGTCCTATGTGACTGAGAGGAGGATCACGAGTTCAAGGCAAGCCTGGGGAATTTAGTGACTTAGTGAGACCCTGTCTCTAAATTTTAAAAGGACTGGCACTGTAGCCCAGATTCTTCAGAGGATGCTGCATGCTGGAGTGGCCCAGAGAGGAGCAGCTGTTGCTGTAAGTGATACAGGTATCTCCAGACACAGCCACGCAGGGCCTGATGCAAGACGCAGAGCAAGCACCTGTAATTGCATGTCCTCTGTCTCTTGGAGAAAGCGGGGCAGTGATGAGCAAGCTAGCCAGACCCAGAGTGGACAGCCTGGTTGTGCAGAACTGGAACTTGATTTGAGACACTTCTGAAGATGGCAGTGGGGGAGGAAAGGGTCCTTGATGGCCTTGTTTCCTGTGGAGTTCCACCTCATGCCCGTTCACCCTACCATCGTTTTTAAACTCTTGTCATCCTCTGGGTCAGGTCTGGGAGACAAAACTGAGATGAGCTCTTTTTCCACACGATCAGTGGGCACACAATGCTGCTACTTGTCTGAGTTGACCTCCCTCGCGCCGGCCACTGCTATTGAGCACATAGGACTGGGGGCTTGAGGCAACCTCACGCAGGCCTGTGGAGAAGAGAGTCCTATTGGATAAGAGCAACTATTCATGAGCTATTGGTCTACATGTTAATTCTCAGCTTCCCCAGTTTGGTAGCTGCAGCTGTAACTACAGGTGGTGGTGGCTTGGGTCAGCTGGATAGAGATCTCATCAGAGGGGCTGGGAGAGGTAGAAACTTGCCTGTGTGTACGAGGCAGATATCCTGCCAGTGGATTTGAACTTGCCACTCAGTGAATAAGCACCAAAATGCCTGGGGGCCCAAAGACAAGAAAAAAAGGAAGACAGGAAGTCAGGTGAGGGGAGGCTTGCTGGATCCCAGCACTCAAAAAAGCTGAGGCTAGATGATTGGGAATTCAAGTCTCGCCTAGGGAACTCAGCTACTTAGTTCTCAGCTACTCTCAGCTACTTACTGTCTCAAAATAAAAAATTAAATTGGGGCTGAGGCTATAGCTTAGTGCAAAAGCCCTAGATTTAATCCCCAGCACAGAAAGGAGGCCAAGAGTGAGAGCTGCCTGCTGGAGCACTGCCTGCTGTGACGGGCAGGGCTGAGGCTGGGGTGTGCAGTCCCAGAGCAAGGAGGGGCTCCATCCAGTGCACCTGCTCCGGGCGTGCCGGAAGGTGCTGTGGCGTCTCCTGGCCGCATCCACAGTCCAAGTCCCAACCGTGCAGGGCTATAGGGCAGGTGGCATCTTCCTCCCACCCGGCTGCTAATTACAGCCCTGGGGATGCCAGAGCAGTTGCCAGGAGATGGCCGCAGGTACCAGGAATTTTTCTCAGAGGTGGTTTTTTGGACATGAGTCTTAATTAAAGCTTGTCTGAAATAACCTTGAGAGTTGAGGAGAACCTGGGGCTCCTAACACCCTGCTCACAATCTTGGTGAGCCACATGGTGGCCCAGTGTGGCCTGGCCCCGCAGGTGGTCTGCATGCAGCCTCAGCTGCAAGACTCCTGGAAGACACAATGGTTTTGCTCATATTTCTGTTTAGCAAGCAGCAGACCTGGGCAGATGCCACACAGAAGCTCTTCCCTGGCATCTAAGTCTGCAGGCGGAGAGGAGGAAGCTGTGTTACCGGATGGTTTTCTGGAGAGCTATGGGGGGAGAACCAGGAAACAAACCTGTGAGTAGCATGATAAAGAGGAAAGCTGGGTGGTTCATGTTCCCCACTGGTGCTTACCCCCACACACACAAAAAAAAACAGGAGAGGAAAAAAATTCTTAAAAATGGAAACATGCCACTCAGTTTTGCTGCAAGAAGGAAAGCAAAACAGAGGGGAAGAGGCAGGGAGAGAAAATCTACACTGTGCACATGGTGGGAATTCGCTTCTCTGCACACAAGAAGTCTTGCAGTAACCTGCGGTATTCCTGTATAGGAGTAGGAGGAAACCTTGTTTCAGCCCCTGGGGGGGATCCGAGGTAAGGGCTGAGGATCCTGTTCAGTGGTTAATGTTTGCATGGGGATAGAAAGATAGATGGACAAGCTCAAGAGACAGACAAGGACAGGCCCAGAGCCAAATCTGAGGCAATGCGGTCCTCATGCAAGGAATGCATTCTGCTGACCTACACCATGCACTGGAGTCACTGTGTCCTCCGGTGGCTGCACTGTCCATAGTATCCAGCCTCCTGAGAGGATGGGGTGGTCTCAACCTCAGAGGGACTGTAGCTGCTGGCCTGCTGTGCCACGCGTGGCTGCCCGCAAGTACTGGGCAGTGCAGCGCAGTGCCGCAGGAGATGCAGTGCAGCTACAGTGGGTGCCGAGCCAGCCAGGTCATATCCTGGAGAGAGGGAGACCTCAGCCACCAGACTGCCTTTGCCGCATAACGTGGCTGGGTGCTGAGAGCACCCCACGAACCCCACAAGCCAGGCCTTCAAGATGCACACTTCCTGCATGCATCAAGTGGTGGCTGTGGATGTGGCTCCATGGCTCCCTCCCTGGCCTCCTGGCACCTTCTTCCTCCCGGGTGGGAAAGACAAGTAGTCTGCAGTCAGGGAAAGAAAGAGGCCAGGCAAGTCCTGAGCAAACATGCCTGGCATAGGTGTGCATTTTTAACTGGAGAAGCTGGTGTCTGAGGACTGCAAGATGAGGGAGGGCGCCAAGGACAGGGTGCAAGTGCAGAGGCCGGGTTGGAGCCTGCCCCAGCAAAGCAGGCAAGCAGAGCAAGCCAGGAGGGGGTTTCTGGCTGATGCCTGAAGGAGCTGGGCTGTGGGAGCCATAGGGCGACACGAAAGAATCCCCCGGCTTCTTCAGGAAAATATGGGGGCAAGGGACAGGCAGAAGAGGTCTCACACCTGCACTGCGCAGGTGCCAACAGTGTGTGGCTGCATTGCTGTGGGAGAGCAAGCGGTGACCTCCCTGAATGCTGTCTGTGCGGAGCTGGGGCCACAGTGACATCCTCACCACAGTGCCACCAAGCGCAGCCTAGCCAGGTCTGCCCATGTGGCAGACGGGATTGCACTTCTGTGTAGGGAAACTGCCGTTGTGGATCCCACCTCTCCTCAGACCCCACAGGCTCGCATGGGACCCAGAGGTTGTGACACGAGCCACCACTGCTGGCCTGGAAGTGCTGGAAGCCATGCTCAAGTCCTTTGGAGATGTTAATTAGACTGGCATCCCCGCTGGCCTTTGGTTGCCAGTGTGGCTGCGTGTACAGAGTAGTCCACCGCTGCCTGCACCTGTTCCTGCCCTGAGCCATTCCAAGGGTCGGAATCTCTCAGGCCACTCTGATCCTGCTGTCACCTTCCTGCTGCTTCAGTAGTTAGCACTTGCAGAAGCTGCACCCATGGTCATTATGTCTCTCTGCACCTGCGCCAGCCTTCCAAGTCAGTGTTCTTCCTGATTGTCCCAATTGTACTCTGTCTGACCTGCCCAGCATCATCCTAGGTGGCCATGCTGGGCAGGCTTTCCTCTGAGAGAGGAAGCTGGCTTCTCACCTTGCTCCTCTGCTGTCCCAGTGAGCACAGCTGGAGAAAAAGCACTGGAAAGACCCATGGTTCTGAGAGCATCTGCTAGGCAGACCCGGAAGAACACAGCCCATCTCCACCGGGCCTGTTGTTCCCTGGGTTTCCATGTCTGGAGCATCAAAGGCACCAATTAGGCCTGAAGAGACAGCTTTCTATAACGTGACTTCTGGGTTCTCCAGATAAACACTGTGCATCAGAGCCACTGCCTGGCTCCATGGGTTGGATGTTGGAATGAAACCCTCAGAGTCTCTGCACTGCTCCCAGCACCCAACACTGGGTTCAAGAGACTCACCATCAGGATGCGCACAGCCCTAGAACCCAGTGTCTCTTGGCTTTATCCCATTAGCACCTGCCCTGGAACCTATCAAAAATATTCCCCTCTGCTGGAGCACCATGAAGATATCCCCCATCTTCCAACCACCGTGAAGCTGTGTGTTTGTTTATAGTTGAGTCTGTGTTTAAGCAAAAAGGCATTTTTACCCGAGCTGCGTTCCTAACTCCTTGCTACCTGCCGGAGCCCAAAGCAGACCTGCTTTGGGTTCACAGTGACAGCCCAGCACCTACACACGTGCCTGGCACATATCTGGTGCCTGGCCAAAGGAAAGATGGAAGAACTGTGCTTGGTGACACTCCTGTGTCCTCAGGGCACCACGTGCTTATGGCCTCTTCCCATCTGCATCTCTAGCATTGCACAGGGTAGTTGCAGCCTTGCACTGACCCCCAGGGATGTTTTGGGACCTGACAACCTCCTCCCCATCACAGAACCTGGGGCCACACCCTGCAGGAGCACAGCCTGCGTGTCCAGGCCAGGCGATGTTGGAGCCCCAGCTGTCTCTGCCCCCCATCTCTGTCTGCAGCCGTGCCCTGGCAGTTGCTGAGTCCTTCTTTGTGGCCCAGCACACCACACCAGGCTGCGTCTAGGGACTCTCAGGAGAGGAGTGGGCCCATCCTCATCAGCAATTACAAACAAGTCCTCCATTGTTAGCGCACCATCTGCTTTCTCAGTGTCCACCAATCAGGGTTTGGGTGCATAGCACAACCCGGCCAGGGCCGCGGGGAGTGAGGTCAAGGAGCCCCTGGTCCCAGCAGCCCTGGTGCACTTTGGAGGGTGTGGGCAGCATGATGCTTTAAAAAGTGGAGGCCCCTCCTCTGGAGGAGGACCTCGGGGACTCATCATCCAGGGATCCCCGTCTGCTCCCAGCCACCAGCTTCAGTCCAGAGCTGTGTATTCCATGCAGAGCAGCAATTTGCATAGTGGACACTGGTCAGTGGGATGCAAAATGCAGCTGGGTCTTCCAGGACCCCTTATTACTGGAATTCCTAGCCCAAGGTAGTTTTCATTCAGGGTGGTGGTGGGGAGTTGACATCAACAGATTAGAAAATGTCTTCACAGAGGTGCTCGTCCCTTCATAAGACCTTTCTGAGAGACTGGGCCTCTCCCACAGGTGTCAGGGACCATAGCTAGAGCCCAGATTGGCCCTGTGCCAGCCGCTGCAGAGGGGCTACAGAAAACCCAAGTTTTCAGCTGTGGCCAGGGACAGCAGTCCGCATTACTGATCGGTGTCCTTTCTCCAAACTTTGTGGTGATCTGGTGGCACTACATTCTGGAGGATTAGGGTGCTGAGGTGAGATTCCAGTACCAGAAAGGACGTGCCTCAGCTGAGAAGTCCCACAGGGACATAGTGCAGGGTGGAGAGGCACAGTGGGGATACTTGTCTCACAGGGTAGAGACACTGAGACCCTGTTCCCCTGGGGTTGAGAGAATGAGCTCACAATCTGACTTCACCACCGTCACCTTCCTCTGTGCTGCACTCCCCCTCTCGGGACTGTCCCTTGGCAGGGGGCACTAGGATGGACTGACACAGTATACAACTCAGAAACCTGTGAACTGAACCTTGGCGACATGCTGCGGCTTTCTGTGATTTTCCAGGCCATCATTTGAGTTCTACATACGGGGCTGAAGACGTCTTTATCTGTGTTGGTGATTCAGACCCAGTATGTCAGGGAAGCTCAGGCACTGGGAAAAGATGTGGCTGTCAGTCCCAGCCGGTGTCCACGGGCTCCTGGAAGGTCTGCCTCATTCGTGTGTTCCTGTCACTGTGTTAATTGGCAGTGGGGTGAGCTCATATTTACTTGATTTATGCTCTTTCCCTGCAGATTAAAATGTACAGAGGTCTTGTTATGGTACCTGAGCAAGGTAAGCCTGCTGCTTCCTCGGATGATCTGCCCAGCACCGCCTGGGGAGGGGGTGACCGCTGTGCAGGCTCCTGTGCTGCCAGGACTGCTGCTTGCCAGGCCCTGTCTGCTCTGCCCTGTGCCCGCTTCACCTGCTCTCTTCTGCTTGTGCACACTGCAGAACCTGACACCAGCACCTGCCACCCCTGGAAATGTCTTTGTTGCCACCCTTTGTGCGGGGGACTGCAGGGAGCCCATGGGCATGGGGCCACCTTCTTTTGTGTTTCACACACCCAGAGGAGCAGGACTGGGGATGGGCTGTTAGGGTGGGGCACATGTGGCCTCCACCCTGGAGGGCCAGCTGGGGGGTGAGGGACCAGCTGGGGCAGAGAAACAGACAAAGGTTGGGGGTAGAGGGTGGAGAATGTGGCTAGGACCCGTAGGGCAAGTGGCCAAGGCAGGTGTGAGCTTGGACTTGGGCTTCCACTGCTGGGCCTGGGGTCCGGCCAGGCCTTCAGTCTGCAGTGGATGGCAGCCCATTACTAGCTGGCTGAAAACCCAGGCGTACCGACTGCCTGAGCAGGAGGAGACGCAGTGGAAATAGCACTGGTGCTGCCACTTGGAGAGAAAGCTGAAAGAGCATTGTGCTAGCCAGGCCACCCCAGTGGGGTGCTAGAGTCCAGGCCCAAAGCTGGTTCTGAGCAAGGGGCCCCACCGTGCCCATGACCAGAGGAGCAGCAGTGCCTCCTCATTCAGCTGATCCTGGTTCCAGCCCTGTGTGTCTCCTCACTGTGACTGTGTCCGGCCCCTTCTGGCCCACACCAGTCTCACTAAAGCTCAGGCATGCTCATGTGGGCCTTGTGTTCCCCTATGCCTACCACAGCCCTGAGGGAGTAAAGCAGCACGACCCTGCCCTTCTCCTATTATAGAAACAGGAGGCACGCAGGAGCCATGAAAGCCTGGGACACGCCAGGAGAGAGATTGGTCTACAGGGCCCCATGTGTACAGTGCGACTGCTGCCTGGCTCTGGGTTGGCTTTGCCCTTTGTCTCAGCCGGTGCCCCACCTTCAGATGACTGGGCCTTCACTACAGCACCATCTCCCAGCGTAGAAACTCCACTGGTCTTGCCCTGTCCTCCCAAGAGGTCACAGGATGGGGCAGGGCACAGAGCAAAGGTTGTGCCTTCACTCAGTGTCTTTAAAGCACCTGCTTCCATGCCAACAGTGGATGGAACCACAGGCTGGGTATTTTCCGGGGTTAAATCAGGCGTGTTTCCCCTGAGTCCTTATAGGCCTGGATCTCAGCTTACACTTCTCCAGCCACAGTTGTAGAGACACTTTTAAAATCCCCTCTCTCTACTTTTGTTTTTTCCACCCTGGTTGGGAACCCAAAGCCTCATGCCTGTGGGTGAGTGTCACCCTCTGAACTCACACCATCTAGCCCACCTGATCTCCCCCAGCCTTGAAGGGGTACAGTGGAGCCAGAGCTTGGAGAACCTGGGGCCCACTGGCCTGCTGCCTCCGTGGGCCCCAGCACAGCTGGAGCATTGAATTGGACTGTGCCCTAGACACAGGGGGCAAGGGCAAGGGATGATGCAGAGATAGCCCCTCCTGCATGAGTGCAGAGGCCACTGCCTAGAGGAGTGGGGAGCCCCTGCAGAGGCATCACTCAGGAGGGAGGTGATGAAACCATGCGCTCATCATGGGGCTCTGGGGGACAGGGCTGGCAACCAAAGCCCGGTATTGCAGCAGCATTCCTGAACCCCCCTGGGCCCTGGCGCCCTGGAACCAGCCTCCAGAGTGCAGAACAGGGTTTTAATTTTATTCTGTTTCCCTCAGTGCACAATGGCTGTGTGCTCATCCGGACTCATTCAGAGGAGCAATTTAGTCCTTACTTCTAGTCACAGGCCCGTTGGGGGACAGGAGTAGCATCTCATAGTGTAAAATAGCATCTGTAAACACTCTGCGATCCCCAGACACCAGCCAGGATGTGCACTTCCCGGAAGTCACACTGGCTCTCTTCCATCTCACACCAGCGCTGCTTCCTGCCCCACCCTCTTCTCGCTGTTGTCAGAGGCCTTCTCTGTCCATCTTGCATTTCCCAGTTGCCTAGAAAGATGCACCACTTCTTTTAGGCTGCAGGGAAAGCCAGGGCAAAGACCAGGAGGAAAGGCATTCCTGGGGCGATTCACTATTCAGCCAGCCCTGCACCAGCAGGAGAGGTTGTGGGACAGCTTTGCTTTCTTCTGGGTATGGCTTTATCTAGCACGGAGCCTTGGGTGACTGCCAATGGCCAATCTCGGTCCTTTGCAGGTGCTGTGGTCCCCAGCCTGAGTGCCACCCCTTGAGAGCCCTGGTGTGGACAAGACAGGTGGATTCCCTGTCCTCCTAGACCTGGAATCCCTGAGGAGACGTGGCTGGCTGTGCAGACCCTTGAAAGGGTCACATAGAACTTCCCGACAGGGCTGTGTACTTGTGTCCTGAAACTTCACATATGCCCAGCCTTGAACGAAGAAAAAAGACAACAACAACTAGAGACAAGTAGCTGCTGCAGATACAGGGACTGCCCCTGGGGAGAGGTAGAAGGAAGTTGGCTCCCCCATTCCTAAATGCAACCACCCATGGTGAGGGGACAGCAAAACTCAGCCACTGTGGGAAGAATTTCCTGTGTAAGGATTTCACCTGGCCTCCTTCTGTTAGGATCATGATTGGCTCAGAAATTTCATCATAGTGACAGTGGCTCTCCTCAGCCCTGCCCAAGGAGATTACCACTTCCGACTATCATCTGTAGCCCCTAGCACAGCAGGGTTGTGTGAAAGGCATGCTGCTGTCCCAGAGCGCCCAGAGCTTTGGCAATCCAGGTCCCATCCTCTGCAGGCCAAGGGTGGTTGCTGGCCACAGCACAGCTCAGCTCCTCCAACACCAAGGCAAGCATCTCTAGGACCCAGGCCCTGTGCCTGTCCCCATGCTGCGCTACACACATCTGCATGTTGCCCTCAGCCCACCTGATGACAGACAGACTGTGCAGCCATGTCCCTGCTGGGCCGGGTCCCCGGTGGCTATGGTGTGTCTTTGGCTGATGATGGCTGATGCTGCACTAGAGCGACCTGGGAGCCAGGGATGACCTGGGACATGAGAAGGATGAGTGGCGTCCCTGTCTGGAGTGTGGAGCTTGCAGGCAGGGCTGTCCCAGGCCTGAGGATGGAGATGTCCCACTGAAAATAGGCCATGGTCACTGAGGGCTGTGTTCTGAGGGTGTGGACAGGTGACCAGGTTTACTACCCTTTCCCACCATGTCCCTACTCATGCTCTCCCAGGTCCCTTTTAAATGATTTGAGCTTCCTGGCCACCAGTTTAGCTGCTGTCACTCAGACCTGTGACTGTCACTGCTTCACTTGGTTTCATGTTTATACACTGCCCAAACCTCATTCCTCTGCAGAGCTTATCCCCTGTCCCTGGCTGGAGGCAGGAAGTGGCACCCAGAGAACATGGATCCACAGGCTGCACGCACAGTGGGCAGAGGGAGGAGAGGCGTGGCAGGACTGAAGGGTTCCCCTTTCTGTGGTGCCAGGTGGAACCCAGGACCTCACTTGTGCTAGACCAGCATTTCACCCTGACTCCTATCAACCCTAGGTGCCAGAGTTGATGCCCTGAACTCGGGCTTCCATGTCTCTGCAGCCAGCACTTCTGACCTGGAAGTGGGAAATTCAGTTGCAGAACTCAACCTCCGTGTAGTCCCAGTGGCTTTAATAGCCCCACGACCCTGGGCGACAGTCAGCAGCCCTGTACCTGGAGTCAAGCCCCATGTTACAGGAGCAGCTTTGGTCTGGAGACAGAATGGGAATCCGGGAGTCTGGCAAACACATTACTTAAAAGATGTGACTTAGTCGTTCTTGTTATTTGGGGTGGAAAATTGAAGTGAGTGAGATTTTCTTTCCAGTTAGAAAAGCAAATATTGTCTTTTTATAATAAATGCCTTTTAGAAAAATTGCCAGGGTCACTCAGACCATCCCAGCCACAGCGTTGTCACACCACCTCCCGGTGAGTGGCCAGCATCCGCATACACAGTAGCCCAAATGGGATGCACGTGTGGCCGCCTGCAGAGCCAGGCTGCATCCCCCACTCTGCGTACTGGGTTCCAGCATCCATCAGAGAAAAGCTGTATTTAGAGTCTCACTGATCAGTGTTTGTACAAAAATATAGTAATTCCACAAATGATGACTTTTTAAAAATAGCCAAGCTTGAGCATGGAGATAGAGCCCCGGTGAGTGGCTGTCGAATGCGTCTTCGGCGGCAAAGTCTTGCAGTTCCTAAGAGCCATGGGCAGGCACCCTCATCTGTGATGTGGGCTGGTTCTCTGGACCCGTAGCCTTACATACAAGAGGTCACACAGATCCGGAGACCCACACATGTCCCTGTCTTCCCGACCAACCCTAACACCGACGCCCACCAGTGACCTGATCTGTTTATTGCAAGCAAAGGTTTCTGAATCCTTAGAAAATTACTGTGACATCCTGTACGTAGCTGAGAACTTTATATCTACCGAAGGGACGTTCAAGATGAAACAGCCATCGTAGCTGCGCTCCACACCTATGTACAACATGCACATGAAGTGAATGTTCCCGTGTTTTCAGATCTACAATGTTTAGTATGTGTAAATAGGGGAAAATTTGATAAATATGGTAAATTAAGTTAGAATGTATCATCTGATTCTTGTTTTATTTAATTTTCCTACTGCTCCACACCCAGAAACCTCAGCTAACCCGCCCACGTGTGTGTGTGTGTGTGTGTGTGTGTGTGTGTGACACAGGACACACTCCATGAAGGTAGCTGTGCTCCGGGACAGAACGCGACTCACTGCTGATGTCACTTGATGCTCCAGTTCACTGTCTTCCCCTTCAGTTCCAAGACACAGCACTTAGGTGATAATTGTTTCTGTCTGATAATTTGTAGGAAAATAAAGTTTATCCTGGCGTCTAATTTAAAAGGTGATTTGTATTTTTATTGGATAGAGTTGTTCAAAAATGTTTTTTTGGGGCCGGCCAGATAGCTCAGCGGTCTAAAGCACCTGCTCAGGCAAGCTTGGGCAACTGCAGGGACCATGGTTCGATCCCCAGCCCCACATGCTGTGCTAGCACCACCTCCTGGGCAGGCTGAGCCGGCCATAACATACATACATACATACATACATACATACATACATACATACAATGTTTTTAAACCAGAGCCCATAAATGGGGCCAGTGTGGTATCTGGTACCAGGGCAGGGAAGTTTACACGTGTAGGAAAATTGACCCCATGGCTCCTGATTGAGGTACTGAGGACTGGTCACCAGAGAACCTGTGTGCACAGTCATTGTGCCCTCTCCATGCAAACCTGTCCCACTCACTGTCCCTCCAGGGCAGCCCTTGTATGCCACACCTTCTCATGCTCCAGACCATGTCCCCAATGAACAGGGGGCTGTGGTGAGTCCTGACAGGGAAGCTGTAATGTGGCGTGGCTGGCACCAG
>PVKN010011241.1:0-21853 GCA_004027915.1 Capromys pilorides | reverse complement strand
ATTTTGTTATTTGGAATATAATTGATTGTAATGTATACAGTTTGCTCTTGAATAACTCCCATTTTCCACCTCAGAGAGATTTTCATTTTAGCATCAAATAATATGATCACCACATTTGTAAAGTTTCTGAAGCATTTTGAAATTCTTTCAGTTGAAAAATGATTTTAAATGAAATATGATATAAATTAAAGGGGAAAATTGAATTTAATCCCAGACATTTCATTTGAGAGCCATTTACAATACATGGAATAGCTCATTCTGGATTACAGTTACCTTCATAGCTGGCCTCAACTGGAGCTAGCAAGGCAAGTATCTGAATGGATACAGAACTAGCAATCCTATGAAATATTTTAGTTTCTGCTTTCTAATTGTCATCCCTTGCTTTCACGTGGCATTATCTTCTTCAGTGACTTAAGTAAGCATCCCTTACACCAAAACTCAAACATATACGATTAATTCTAAATTAACCTCTAGGAATACTTGACACAGTTTCTGCTACAAGTGTTTGTTTCTTTTAGGCCTATTGAAACAAATTTCTGTCTGTCTTAATTATTTTTTAATATTTTCCTCTGCTAATTTCCTCTCTTTTCCCTTACAATCTTCACATCCTGGGACACAAAAACAACTGTTTTTTTTTTTTTTTTCTTTTAATGCATTTAGTAGAAGGTTCACATGGTCTACAGGGTCTACAGGGTCTACAGTGTCTCGCTACTAGATCAGACTCAGTAATCCACCCGTATTCAGCCTTCCAAGAGCTGGGATTACAGGGGCATGCCACCACGCCCAGTATCAATCACCCTCTCAGCACTCCCTCGGGGGCAGGGCTGGCACAGCCCATCCAGTATTGAATCCCAGTCACTGTGTGCTCTGCCTAAGCAGGCACTTAATCCACTGAGCTATCTGGCCGACACTGTTCCTCCTCCTCCTTTTTTTAATTTTCACTACACAGCTCAGGCACACAGCTTGGACTCATAGCGGTCCTCTTGATTTCTGTCTCCCTAGTGCTGGGATTACAGGCAGGCGCCACCAGGCACAGACTCCGTCATGGCTCAGTGCACCCCGGGACAGGGTCAGCGTGACATGCGGAGCCAGGGATCAAACTCTAGCCCCTACGCTTACCAAAGCAAACACTTAGTCCGCCGAGCTATACCGCCAGCCCTTTATTCCAGGGACAAAACTGCTCGGTTGCCTGGTTGAGCAATTAAGGATTTCTACTTTACTGAAGTCATTTACTTACCTATCCTTTAAAGTTTATACAATTGAGTATTTGCTTGAACTCTGCTTTGGTAGTCTAATATTTTTTTTTTTCTTTTAAAACCAAGAGACAAAGGCTAGCGAGATAGCTCAGTGGACTAATTGTGTACTTAGGCAAGAGCGAAGACCGAGGTTTGATCTCGGGCAGCACGTGCCACATTGGCCCTGCCCCCATGCACGCTGACCTGGCCTTGGTGTTTGTGCGTGGTGGCGCATGCCTGTAATCTAAGCACTGGGTAGGCTGAAAATAGGATCACTACAAGTCGGAGCTGTGTAGTGAGACCCTCTACAAAATACATAAATTGAAAAATAAATAAAACCAAGAGACAAAATACTTAGCCAAACCTCTATGGAATCTGAAGAATTTCAGATTTCATGCACTGATTTTTTTAATCCAAAATCCAAGTGATGATTACTCCTTTTTTTTGGAGGGGGGAGCGTCCATCTTGTAAGGAAAGAATCTTTAATCTATTGATATCTGTTCTTGATGTTGCTTCTGTAAAAGACTGAATTAAATAAAATGATAAATAATGATACACTGAAGTGATAGATGAAAATTATATTTTGGGCTGGCGAGATAGCTCAGCAGTCTAAAACACCTAGTTAGGTCAAGCTTAGGCAACCTCAAGGACCGCAGTTCGATCGCCGCCAGCACCACATGCTGTGCCAGCCCCACATGCTGTGCCAGCCCCACCCCCAGGGCAGGCTGAGCAGGCCATAATATAAATAAATAAATGAAGTTGTTTATTTCTTTTAAATATGAAAAGAAAATTATATTTTGAAAAAAGTTATGGATTTCATATTCCTTAATATTATTTCCTTTGTGTTTTCAGGTAAAATCTGAACTATAAATCAGGCATGGAGGCACATGCCTGTAATTCCAGCACTCTGTATATTGAGGAAGAAGGATCGCTGCGAGTTTGAGGCCAGCCTACATTACACATTGAGTTCAAGGCCAGCCTGAACTGCATAGGGGAACCCTGTTTCAAAAAGACAAATAAATCTGAGCTACAATATTAAGAATAAGTAGAGTCGATCTTCAAATCCAAACATGATGCTGGACTCCTACAATTCATCTCTCTCTTCCAACAAGTAAAACAGCAACTTTGGAGAACAAAGTTTCCAGGAAGTTTAGATATGACTCCATATGCAGATTTCTAATGAAAATTTTACTTTCTGTCATGAAATAGACAAAGCTTCATAGGCTCTTTGTGAAAGCTGAGTGAACAGTTCTTATCCCAGGGCCCAAAAAATCCAAAGAAAGGCCTTGAAAAATTACCACTCATAATCTTGGTGTATTCTAATTCCAGCAGGTTGTGCAATTTGAGCCTCCTTTCCCCAGTGTTGTTGATTGAACCTAGGTTCCTCTGCATGCTAGATAGGGACTCTAGTACTACACCCCCAGCCCTAGAGTATATTTTTTATGTATTTATTACAGGAACTACAAGGTCTCACTACACAGAGAGAACTTGTAGTGATTCTCCTGTTTTCCTGTTTTCAGCCTCCCAAGCACTGGGATTATAGGCTCACACCACCACATCCAATCTCAGTCGCCATCTCAATGTGCACCAGGGGTGAGGCTGGCACAACATGTAGGGATTGAACCCGCTGGCCACTGTGCTCTGCCTTATGGCCAGATAAGTCAGCGGACTAAAGCTCCTTCTTAAAGAAGAACAATACATTCTCAGAACTTGGGAGGCTGAGGCAGGAAGTTCTTTGAGAGTTCAAGACCAGCATACACTACAAAGTGAGCTCAAGGCCAGCCTGAACTGTACTGGAAAAAAAATATTCTGAATCCTAACAAGGTTTTCTGCACCCTAGGGAAAGTTCCACATTTCAGAAGTTGCCGTTCTCTTGGGAATACTTCTTCATTCCCACCCTGTTTGGTTCTATTTTTAACATGCCATAGCACTGACTCATGTTAACAAAGCCATCCAGAGACACATGAGGTCTGTGGCAGAGAAACTGGAACTTAAGTCTAGATAACATTATTTCACAGCACAAAAGAGAAGTGAAAGTAGTGCCATCAAACTTTGTATTTCCTCCCTTTTTGTGAGAAGAGATTTGTCCATCTCTGTCTCCAAATGGCCACATTAAACTTTCTTTCCAACTTGTCCCTGTTTGAGTAAGACAGGGTCTCACTGTATAGTTCAGGCTGGTGTTGAAATCACTTTGTAGCCCAGGCTAGTCTCGCACTCCATAATGATCCTCCTGCCTCAGTCTCTTGAGTTCTGGGACTATAGGTATGTGCCCCCACCCCAGACTAAAAAGCTAGCCTTTTAAAGGCAACTTCTATTTAGAGTTCCCAAATTTATAATAAAACAATTGAGATTCTTTGAAACCCGTAGTGACAAGAAAAATATTTTAGGCTAATAAAATAAAAACACATTTTAAGATGTTTTCTTTTTTTTTTTTTTTTTTTGTATTTTAGTAAGGGTCTACAGGGTCTCACTACGACAATCACACTCGTAGTGATCCACCTGTGTTCAGCCTCCCAAAAATTTGGATTACAGGTGCACACCACCACACCCAGTCTCAATCACCATCTCAGTGCCCCAGCGGTGGGATGGGCACTGCATGCCAGGGATGAACCCAGCCACTGTGTCTGTTTAAGCAGAAGCTTTAATCTGCTGAGCTACTTGACCAGCCCAAGATGAATTATTTTCAAGACAAATTTTAAATCCAAAAGTCCCTCTACTTTCATATTTAGTATAAATCAATTAGCTAGAGCAAGCATGAAGCTCAGCAAGACAAGGACCTCCCTGGCAAGTGCAAGTTTTTGAGTTTGATCCCTTGTACCAAAAGAAGGAGAAAGAGAGAGAGGGAGAGAGAGGGGGGGGGAGAGAGAGAGAGAGAGAGAGAGGAAATCAATTTATTATTTTTTTCTTTTACAATGCATTTATTTATTTATCAGGGTAAATCCTGAGGGGATTTGACTGACCTTGTCAGATACAAAAGGTACATTTTTTGTTACATAGGCCTTGCTTTAACTTGGTCTTAACTATCTAGCCAAAAAATTGAGCCATGATGTATTAAAAGTAAAGCCATATGAATATGCTGAGCTGTAAAAGGTTCAAGTCAACAGCTGCCGACATTTTCAGTTCTGCTGATAACCCACTACTATTATGGACTATTGGACTATATATACAGCTACTTTCTCTAAGTTCAATGAGAAGATTTGAACTAATAGTGTCTAGAAAAGATAGCATGTTTGCATCTTGTACTCTGAAAAACTACTATGAAGATAACAGTATGCAATATATTAATTATTGTGGTTGTCCTACTAACGTGTTGTGAAATTCTTTCAATACTATTTCATTCTCATTAAAATTAATTAACTTATTTATTTATTTATTTAGTACAGGGTCTCACTACGTAGCTCGTACTCGTAGTGAGCCTTCTGTCTCAGTCTCCCCAGCACTGAGGTTACAGGAGTGTGCCATCATGCCCAGCTTTGGTGGCAGGCAGAGAGCACCCAGGGTTCCATTCCCCATGCTTTGTACTTGCCAGGCAGCTGCTTAGACTGCCAAGTTATCTGCCCAGCCTCTTAATTAATTAATTTTAAAGTTTTGTCTTCAATTTACTTATGGGGGTACCAGAAATCCGACTCAGGACCTTGAACTTGCCAGGTGAGCACTGTGCCTCTGAGCTATATCGCTGACCCAGTTTTAAAGTTTCTGAAAGAACTTTTTTGGATATTTTTGCGGGGGTGGTTTCTCGACACAGGATCTCATATGTAGACCAGGATGACCTTCAATTCGGCAATCCTCTTGCCTCAATTTCCCTGATGCTGGATTATGTCCAGCTTGAAAAACATCCCTTCTATCAACTTGCTCGGAGAAATTATTCTGATTTGAGTGTAACCTTACTTTTAAAGGCTTATTATCAGAAATTCCGATCAAATAAAGAGATTAGATAAGACTCTAGTATACAAAAATGCTTAACTGTAAATATATATCAGATGAACTTACAGATACCTCCATTTTCCTTTAAAAAAAAAAAAAATATATATATATATATATATATATATATATATATATATATATATATATATTTACTACAAGGCAGGCCTACAGGGTCTCACTATGTAGATCAGAGTCACAGTGATTTTCCTGTTTTCAGTTTCCAAAGTGCTAGCATTGGGCCGGGGATGTAGCTCAGCGGCGCAGCTTCTGCCTAGCAAGCGCGAGGTCCAGAGTTTGATTCTCATTAACATAGTCAAAATAGTGAAGAAAAAAAAGACCGAAAAAATGTCCCTTTGGCAAAGTGCTGGGATTACAGGGGCACGCCACCATGCCCATTCTCAATTGCTATCTCAGCACGCCCTGGGGGCTGGGCCAGCACAGCATGCTGGAATTGAACCTGGTCCCTGCGCTTTGCCTAAGCAGGTGCTTTAGTCTGCTGAGCTATCTTGCTGGCTTAGATCTTTTATATTTTATGTACTCCTAGCATAAAAAACAGCAAAAAGAAAAGGATCACTGTATATGATGGTGAGTGATTGTGGTGATCATTTCATTATGGTATGTATCTCAAGATAAGTATAATTGGGCCAATAGCGCAGTGCTTCAGCAAGCATAAGGACTGGGGTTAGAACCCTGGTTCTGCATGCCACACTGGCCCCGCCCCCGGTGAGTGGGAGACAGAATCCAGGAATGGAGGCACAGGCCTGTAATCCTAGCACTGGGGAGGTGAAAACAGAAGGATCACCTTGAGTTGGATCTGTATAGTGAGACCCTGTACTACATGCATAAGTGGAAAAAAAAGATAAGTATAACAAAAATCAAGTTCACTCCTTAAATTACACTCAGTGAAAGTGATCTTTAAGGCAAACAGAAACTAGAAAAAAATACTAAATTAAAAAGTGACCTGAGAGCTGGGGATATAGTTCAGCAGCACAAGGACCAGGCTGGAACACATAAGCATAAGGTCCTGAGTTGGATTCCTGGGACCAAACTAGGAATGTGACCTGAGCTAAGCAGTGTGGTGCACGCTTGTAATGCCAGCACTCTGGAGGCTGAGGCAGGAGGATTGCTGCTGCTTCAAGGCCAGCTTGAACTCCATAGCAAGACCCTTCTCAAAGAAAACAATGTGGCCTGTGATCTGAAAGTACAAAGACTAGCAGGGTAAGGGAATGGGACAGGAGTGGGCCTGTAGAATGCACTGTGGACATAATCAAACCATGTTATGTGTCAGTAGGCATGGAAGTGTCACAGCAGTGCACATCAACTTGTACAGTTAATGTGTGTTAATAAGCATAGGTGTTCAAAGAACTGCCAAAAACATCACCTTTTAAGGTAGTGCTTCTCCAAATTTGAGATGCATAGAAATACCCCAAGAATGTTGTTAAAGCCCAGATCAGTAGGTCTGAAGTAGAGCCTGACATTGTATACATCTGCAAACTCCCAGCGTATGAAATACCGCTCATCTGTGGAGGACCACACTATAATTTCTGAGGTTGATTGCACTAAGTATTTATGCCATTGTCACATTTCTTTTTGTTGTGGTAGTAGTGATAGAGGTGTTTTTTTTTTATTTTTTGCTTGTTTAGGGATTTTTTTTTTTCAAGTTCTGGGGATTGAACTCAGAAGCTTAACAGTGAGCTACATTCCAATGTTTTTTTTGTTTTTTTTTTGTTTTTTGTTTTTTGTTTTTTTTTTTAAGGCAGGGTCTCTAAGTGGTTCAGTTGCCAAATTTAGGCTCTAACTTAGTATCCTCCTGCCTCAGCCCCCAGAGTGCTAGGATTACAGATGGAAACCACCATGTCCAGCTGTCACAAGTGTTTAAAACACATTTTTTTTTTTTGAATTTTGTGCATGGTCTCACTATGTAGCTTGAACTCATAGTGATCCTCCTGTTCTACTGGTTGAAAGAGAGAGATGAATTGTGGGAGTCCACTATCCTGTTTGGATTTGAAAATTGGCTCTACTCATTCTTCATGTTGTAGTTCAGATTTTATGTGAAACTACAGAGGCAAAAATGTTAAGGGGCGTGAAATTCATATTTTTTGCATTAAAGCATATCTCATCACCCCCATTCTACCGTGTGTGTGTGTGTGTGTGTGTGTGTGTGTGTGTGTGTGTGTGTGTGCTGGAATTGAACTCTGGGCCTCAATGATGCACCAAAAGGCTACACCTCCACTCTCTGATTCCACTTCTTTTTTAAATTTTTAAAATTCTTTTTATTTCAGATTCTACTTCTTCAAAAGAGAAGTACAGAACCATATATATTCTAATCACAGCCAGTTATAGGTAATAGTGAAGAGGCCTGGAGAAGAGTGAATTTTCAAAAGTTGTAGCTGAGGAATACGGAGAACACCAATCACCAGAGTCCCTTCAAGGTCTTTACGTGTAGGCTTACATGACACACATTTATGCTTGTGAAGGCTGAGGACACAGCTCAGTTCCAAAGCACTTGCTTAACATAACATATGTGGGGCCCTGAGTTCAAACCCAGCACCAAAAAAACTAAGCCTGGAAAAATTTAAACTTGCTGTTTTAAAATAATTTCCAGCTCAGCGGTCTAAAGCGCCTGCTTAGAAAAGCTTAGGCAACCTCAGGGACCACAGTTCGATCCCCGGCACCACATGCTGCGCCAGCCCCACCCCCAGGGCAGGCTGAGCTGGACATAACACACATAAATAAGTAAATAAACAAATAATTTTTAAAAAATAAATAAATAAAATAAAATAATTTGCAGGTGCTTGAGAGATCACTCAGATATCTAAGCACCTGCCTGGCAAATGGGTGTGGTGGCACAGACCTGTAATCCCAGCTCTGGGGAGGCTGAGACAGGAGGATCACTGATTCTGAGCTGTATAGTGAGACCCTGGACCAAATAAATAAATAAATAAATAAATAAATAAATAAATAAATAAACAAACTTCCCCAAATTACTTGCTTGTAATTTTTTAAAAATCCAGCAAACGTCTACAAAGAAAAAAGTCTGCTGGACATGGTGACACATGCATATAATTCTAGCTGCTCGTGAGGCTAGACTGGAGGATCACAAGTTTCCAGCCTGGGCAACTTAGTGAGATTCTATCTCAAAATAAAATATTAAAAGAGGGAGGCTGGGGATGTAGCTTATTGCTAGAGCATTCCTGAATTCAATGCTCAATAATCGAAAAAAAAAGAAAAAATGCTCCTCTTCAAAACCCTTCTTTTCCACTCCAAGAAAAGCATCGATTTCAATATTAAGTTTTTTTGTCTGATAAAATTTAGTTTTTATTATAGAATGTTTTTGTCTTTTTGAGATTGGGTCTGACTACACAGTTCTGGCTGACCTTGAGTTCATTTTCTAGCCCAGGCTTTTCTCAAACTCACTGCAATCTTCCTGCCTCAGCCTCCGAAATGCTTCAAAGAGCTCATAGTTTGGTGTCCTATACATCTCTAATTGGGTAAAAGAGTGGGGCAGTGGGGCTGGGGAGATAGCTCAGTGGTCTAAGCACCTGCCTGGGAAATGCAAGGACCCAGGTTTGATCCTCAGTATCACATGCCCTGCCAGCCCCAGAATGCTGGGCACACCATGCCAGCCCTGAAACCTGGAGTGGTGGCACATTCCTGTAATCCCAGCACCAGGGAAGCTAAGACAGGAGGATCAATACCAATAGTTCTTTCTTTCCATTTTATCATAAGAGAACCTTAGAGTATATTCTCTTCAGGCAGGTTTCATTTCTGCACTGTGATGATTCCCATAAACCGCTTGCTATTTGCATTCGAAGGTACCCATGAACCAGGCAGGAAGCAGCCAGGGCAGGGCCGGACTGGGCTGGGCACACAAAGTCTTCCTATCACATTCCAGGGCAAGCCCTCCGCATCCTGCAGGATGGGGCCCTCACAGCCCTGAACCAGCCCAGCCCATGCAGCCAAGCTTCCTCAAGTTGACACAACTACCACAAGTACAATACAATTAAACCAAGAAAAATTGGTTCTCTAACATTGGTCCCTCTGATCTTGCATCGACTTCAGAAGTCACTCATTCAAGTTAAGTTTTCAAAAGTTTTCCCTGAAACTATGAAACCTGAGCACTTCAAGGAAAGGGACTGGTTTTTCCACACAAGAATCCCTTGCTGCCAGGCTTGGTGGCCACACCTGTAATCCCTACTAAACAGAAGGTTGAGTCCAGCATAAAGTCAAGGCCAACCGGGGCAACTTAGTGAGACTTTGTCTCAAAATGAAATTTTAATTTATGTTTTAAGACAAGGTCTTGCTACATAGTTCCGACTGGCCTTGAATTCATTATGTAACTAAGGCTTGCCTCAAACTCATGGAGATTCCTCCTGCCTCAGCCTCCTGAATGCTGGTAATATAGGTGTCTGTCACCTTCAAAATAAAATTTTAAAAAGGAGCTGGGGTGTAGCTTAGTGCTTAGAGCATTTACTTAGCATAAGCAAGAATCCACGTTCATCCCTGATGTGCATGCGTGCGTGCGCGCGCGCACACACACATACACACACACATACGCGCGCGCGCACACACACACACCCCTCCCTTTGGCAAACAATTAAGAACTATCTTAATTCCTTTGAGTTTCAAAGTAATTTATGCAATAAAATCTCACACTGAAAAGAAGCAGCCCTTGCAGCTGGGAAGATAGCCCAGTAGAATAAACATTTCCCTGGGAAATGCAGAGTCCTGAGTTCAATCCCCAGTACTGAAAAAAAAAAAAAAAAAGGAAAAGAAGCAACCCAGGGAAATCTATATAATGTCTGCAGTCCTCAAACTTCAGTGATGTGCACTGAGTTTAATAATGCACTTTTAGGAATTACCCCTTACCTATCACACCATTAATATTGAGGAGGATGGCATAAGGTTTCCAAAAGTTGTCTCATTTAAGAATTGCCTGAGATGTTGAATGAACATAAAGTTTTTCCAGATTATTTTTTTCTTTAATATAGTTGGTTGTTACAGGGTCTCACTACACAGCTTGGACTCATAGTTATCCTTCTGCTTTCAGCCTCCCCAGCGCTGGGATAACAGGCATGTACCACCACACCTGGACTCTGTGGCCAGCTCAGCCCGCCCTGGGTGCACGACATGTGGTGCCAGGGATTGAACCATGGTCCCTGCACTTGTCTAAGCTTGCCTATAAAGGTACTTTAGTCCTCTGGGCTATCTCACTGAGCCCAGTTTTTTTATAGTTTTTTACTGGAGATTTGGTTGATGATATTTGAACCTGGAACTGTGACATTTAATAACTGTCTCCAATGACTCTTATGATTGGGAATGTTTAGAAAACATTACCATAGGGCAGTAATGGTGAACCGTTTAAAGACCAAGAACCCAAGTTGCAACTCCAAACATATTTATTTGTCACAAAATGCCAGCACGGCAACTGACCCTTAGTTTAAGAAAAGCAACTCATACATTAATATTTTTGTCTTAAAAGAAAAACAAAATAGCAGAGTTTTTAATGATACTGTTATGGTTTATATCTAGTTGTCCCCCCAAAGCCTCATGCAATCATGGGGCAGGTACTTCTAGAGTCTGAGACTTGACTCATGATCCACTGGGATGATGTGTTTTAGTACTGATGGGATTATGGTTCTGAGTACTGCTGGAATTATGGGTGTTGTCTTGGGCAGATATCGTAAGGCAGAGCCTGAATGTAATATAAAGAGAGACATATTCACGTTGTTGCTCTCTGCTACCCTGGTTGGTCAGTTGCCTCTGTTGCAATTGTTGCTGTTCTGCCGCCATAAACTGGATACTCTCTACCCTGTTCCACTCAGCCTTGGGCCAGCTGAATATGGACTGAAAGCTCCAATAACTGTGAGCTGAATAAACCTTTTCCTTCCTTCATTTTGAGTATTGGGTATTTGTCCCAGCAACGAGTAAAAAGTAACTAAGACAGATACAAACAGCTTTTTATTGAAAGAGAAAAGTTTGTTTGACATTCTTTTGCATAATTAATGTGATCCTTGCTGTTGTGTGCATGCTGATTTGTCAAACCGTGTCTGGGGTGACTTGGCTCACATTCCATCAGAGAGAGCTCTGCGTAGCCACTATATCCGGCAGCCCATAGGTTTACCACCACTGGCATAGAGCAGCAGATTTCACCCATGAATGTAACATTAATATCAACTGGAGACTTTTCAGGGTTGTGGGGTTTTTTGCCTTTTTTATAAAAAATATATTTAGTATAGTGTCTGGAGGGTCTTACTACACAGATCGGGCTCATAGCGATCCTCTTGTTCTGAGTCCCCAAGCACTGGGATTACAAGTGCGCACCACCACACCCAGTCTCAGTCTTCATCTCAGCGATATCCAAGGGCGGGGCCAGCACAACAAGCCAGGGGATCAAACCCTGGTTACTGAGCCTGCCTAAGCAGGTGCTTAAGTGCACTGGACTAGGTGGCCAGCCCTTGTTGGTCTTCTTGAAGTAGGGTTTCACTATGCAGTTCAGGCTGGCCTTGAGTTTACTTTGTAGTGCAGACTGGCCTTGAACTGGCAACAATCTTCCTGCCTCTGCCTTCTGAGTGCTGGGATTATAGGCATACGTCACCACACCTGGCAGTGAACTGGACAGTTTTAAAATGAATGTACTATATACTTTGTGCCCAAGCTCCAAGCCCAGAAGTTCTAATCAAACTTAACAAGCATTGGTATTTGTTTTTATGGTTCTGGAGATTAAACCTAGCACCTATCACTTTGAGCTAAAATCCCCAGCCCCCCACCCTTTTTTTAGTGTATTTGGTACAGGGTCTCACTACACAGATAGAAATTATAGTGATACTCCTTTTTTCAGCCTCCCAAGAGATGAGATTACAGGTGCACAATACCACGCCCAATTTCCATTGCAGACCCAGAACACCCCAGGGGCAGTGCTGGCAGAGCAAGCCCGGGTATCAAACCCAGATTTCTGTGTCTGCCTGAGCAGGAGCTTTACTCGCTGAGCTATGTGACTAGCCTTACGACTCAAACTTGGCAATTGTCCTGTTCCAGCCATCTAGAATTAATAGGAGTGTGGGGGTATTTCACCATGCCTGGCAAAAAAAACTAGGATTCACTTAAAGGACGACTGCAAAATTTATTCATATTCATGTAGCTTTCACAGCATGCTTGGGATTGAGCCCCAGTTCCTGTGTCTGCCTAAGCAGGCACTTTAATCCACTGAACTATCTGGCCGGCCCCCCAGCCCAACACTTTTTTTTTTTTTTTTTTTTTTTTTTTTTTTTTTTTTTTTTTTTTTTTTTGTCTTTTTGAGACAGGGTCTCACTATGCAGTTCAGGCTGGCCTTGAGCTCACTTTTGTAGCCCAGGCTGGTCTCGAACTCGCACCAATCCTCCTACCTCAGCCTCCCAAGTGCTGGGACTACAGGCGTGCGCCACCACGCCCTGCTCTAGCCCAACACTTTTAAATTTGTTTTTGTTGTTGTTTTGTTCTGAAATAGAGCCTTGCTAAGTCATTAAATTGTCTAAACTGGGGTGCAAGTTTTGATCCTTCTGCCTCAACCCCTAAAGTGTTGGAAGTACAAGTGTCAACCATAATTCCTATCTAGCTTTTTTTGTTTTGTTTTGTTTTTTGTACTTTAGGGAAGGGTCTACAGGGTGTTCAGGATCTCACTACTTGATCAGACTTGTAGTGATCCGCTTGTTTACAGCCTCACAAGAGCTGGGATTATAGGCACACACCACCACACCCAGTCTCAATTGCCATCTCAGCGCCCCCACCCCCTACCCCCCCCCACCCCCCAACCCCTCCCACCCCCCACCCCCGAGGCAGGGCTGATAGGGCAGGCCCAGGGAACACCTAGTTTGTTTTGTTTTGTTTGATTTTATTTTGTTTTATTCAGGTAGAATGTTGCTATGTAGTTCACACTGATCTTGTACCAGTAGCTCTTCTCCTGCCTCAGCCTCCTGACTCCAGGGATTACACAGCTGCACCATCATGCTCAGCCACACTGGAGCTTTTATTTATTTTTTCTCACATCTCAAGTGTCCCACAAAGGCTCAGGTACTGAGAACATTAGCCTCACCACCGTACTAATCCCTTGATGAATTCACAGTACAGGGGCTAATGAGAAGGGGAGCCCAGCTGCAGGAAGTAAGTCACTGTGGTTGCTCTCTGAAGGTCGTACCCTGTTCTCTGTGTGGTGCTTCCCCTGCTCTCTGTGTACTTTCTGCCAAGAGAATAGCAGCTGGAAGAACTGTTGGCCAAGTTGATCTAGCTCTTGCAAACTGTTTCGTGATGACACTGGTGACACTGCCAAGCAGAAAAGCCTCCTGAGAGCAAACTTAAGCCTGAGAAGAACCTGACCCTTAGGATTTACTTCTGCCTTTTCCTACAAACAGGAATGTCTCCTCTCCTCTGGCATGGTTGTAAGCAGTTCTTAATAGTTACCTTTGAGATAATCTGGAGTGTCCCTCATCTAATAAAAATCTGTGACTATTGTGAAAAAAAAGTCACATTATAAAAGAAGGGAGGAAGGTGAGAGAGAGAAGCATGTGGAGGCGAAGGGGACTTAAAATGAATTAAGGTGTGTTCTGTATATGTACCAACTCCCTATGATGAACATAATCATCATGTATTGCCAATTTTTACCAATAAAAATTCATAAATTAAGTTAATAAAAGGAAAGAAAGAGCTAAATAACTCAGAGAGCCAATATTTTGTCAAATGTATGAGGTAAACTCTTACATGAGGAACAGATATATTCATAGTATAAATTAAGAGTTGTGGAGTCTAATGTAACAAAGTATAAAAATATCATTGATGGTTCCACATCAGAAGCAACTTTGACACCAGCATGGAGGTGCTCGCCTATAATATTGGCACTTGTGAAGCTAAGGCAGGAGGATTGTTGCAAATTTAAAATAAGCCTGGACCACAAAGTGAATTCAAGGCCAGCCTGAACTACATGGGGAAACCCTGTGGAAAAAGCCAAAAAAGAGGCCAGCCAAATATTTCAGTGGAATAAAGTTCCTACAAGCAAGCTCAGGGGCTGGGAGTTCAATCCCCTTGCCGCCTGCCATGCTGGCCCCATCCCTGGGGCATGCTTAGATGGCAACTGAGACTGGGCGTGGTGGCACACCTGTAATCCCAGCTTTTGGGAGGCTATAAACAGGTGGATCACTACAAGTCTGATCTAGTAGTGAGACCCTGAACACCCTGTAGACCCTTCCCTAAAAACAAAAAAAAAATACAAAAAGGAGAGGTAAGATTAATACCATTAATAATTTCTCCTGTTTCATAAAAGATATTCTATTTTTTTAAATTTAGTATAAAATATACAGGGTCTCTACTACATAGATCAGACTTGTAATGATCCTCCTGTTTTCAGCCTCCCAAGCGATAGCATTACAGGTGTGCACCACCCACACACAGTTTTAATCGAATCTCAGTGTGCCCCAGGGGCAGGGCCGGCACGACAGGCCCCTACATCTGCCTAATCAGGCGCTTTAATCCGCTGAGCTATCAGGTGGACCCTCCTACAGGATAATCTTAAATGACAGCTATTTCTTTTTTCTGGAGGACGGCTAGCTGGTCGCTGGACTGCCTGGTAGGTATGATACACACCACTGTGCTATTTATGTTTTGCTGTAAGTATAAAGTAATAAGTATACGATGACTAGTAGTTGACTGTAGCGCTGGTACTACTTGCCTTGATTCATGCTGAGCCAGAAAATATTTTATCGCTTTTGTTCCATCAGTGTCAATGTCAATAGAGTGATAAAGGAAAGTACTGTTGTTATAGGGTTATGGAGGTGCTGGAGTCTCCTCCTGGAAGAAATTTCTAGGTTCTGTCTTTCCCAAGAAAAGCACTGATCAAGACAAGCCCAGATTGTAGCAAAGTTCTATTAAGGGTAGGAAAATAAGCAAACTCTGTGGAGTGTGTTTGGCTCAAATAAAGGTAGGGAGAGAAATATACACTATGGTGTGATGGTGGGCCACCATACAAGAGAGAACACAATGGTGATAATGTGGACTGTCCTTTTGGACAGTCCAAAAACTTGCTCAAGTTTTCAAGAGCAGACCATGTGCGAGACTGTGAGAACAGTTGTGTGCATGTGTCCTGGAATTTTGTGATTGACAGGTCTTACTTACTTTCCCAACTAACTTTACCAGGCCCTAATCTTCTGTCTCAGTATTGTGGCATTATTATGAAAATGGTGTTAGCCTCACAAACCCCAGGAGAAGGGATTTGAAACTACACTTTGAGAAAGGTTGAACTAAAAGAACAGAGTGGTTTTAATAAGAAAGCTGGATGGGAAAATTTAGCATGTATTTTTATATATACTGCTGAAAGTTGCTATATTCACAAAGTATGTTATTATTTCTATTTTGCAGATAAGTAAATTGAATCTCAGGGAGCTGGAATCTAAGTTTGTTCTATTGTTGCTATGCCAAGTCATCTTTTTTCACTTGAATCATTCAGAGCTTAAATAATAGTTATTAAGGCATACTGAGCACCTATAGACTCAAAACTGTTCTTAAAGCTCCAAATGCATTAACTCATGTTAGCCTCCCACCAGTTGGGTACCTATAGCAGCCTTATTTTTATTTTATTTTATTTTATTTTGTGGCCAGCTCAGCTTGCCCTGGGGGCAGGTCTGGCATGGTATTTGGTGCCGGGTATTGAATCTCAGTCCCTCTGGCTGCCTAAACTTGCCTAAGCATGCACTTTAGACCACTGGGCTATCACATCGGCCCCAAGCAGCCCTATTTTAGATAAGGAAATGGCAATCCAAAGAATTTGTATAGCCCTCCCAAGGCCACCAAGCTAAGAACTATGGAGTTAATGTTCTAACCTAAAAGGTCAGGCTTTGAAACCACTTTGGTTTGTTTTGTGATGGAAAGGGACAAGCAGAATCTCACAGTAGCCCAGGCTGGCTTCAAACTTGCTATCCTCCTGCTTCAGTCTCCCCAGTGCATTGTATTGGTCTCTATGTACAGCATTCAGAGCCATTTTACTAAGGCATCAGTTAACTAGAAACAATAATGAGAAATCTCAAATAAAAATACAACTTTTAAAATATATTTAGCTGTCATATTTGCAATTATTAACTTGAATAAAAAAACTACTTAAATTTTTTTTTTATTTGAATTTAAAATGATGTCAGTTTATTTGTTTCAGTTTCTCAAGGAAAGGCAAAGCCATGTGTGGAAAAAACCCCTGTGAAGCATATGGAAATTTAAGCAAGAAGTGAATTCACAGGATTTAACTAAGAATAGATACTTAGACACGGCATGGTTTGCTGAACATTTTTAGACTTTTGAGATCAGGATGTGGTGACCAAGTGTGCAGATGGGAAAATGATGTGGTCTGTGGCACACTGAGCATATGACAGATACCCATCGAGCTCACACCTGTTGCTGGAGAAGATCAGGTTGCTGGAACAATTATGAATATAACAATAGAACCATTTCCTTTGCTATTTATCACCACCAGAATTACTTGCCTTGGGGTGTAGTTCCTTTAAAAAAATTAATGGTAATGGTATTGTTACTCAATAGACTAAAATAGATTTACATATGAGTTTCAGGGAGCTTTTCCTAAGTGGACCTCCATTTCTCCTACCAATCCAAACTTACTCATCTGGAAAAATAGCTATTCATTTTTTAACTATGAAAATGCCTAAAAGAGCAAACAGTCCCAGAACTGGCCTTTCTTTGCTTGGGGACAGGAAGTAGGGGTGCCTCTCCTGTCTCACCCTTACCCACCACACCCACCTGAACTCTCTCTTTTTCCTCTATATCTGTAGCTTTCCTGCCTCACTTCCTGAACTCTAATAATTGTTCTGTCCCGCCTTTCCCAGATAAAACGAGGGTGCTCTGTCTCTGCAGGGAGGAAAGAGACTTTTGTTAGGACAAAAAGGAAGAGAAGCAGGGTTACAAGCTCAACAGGAGAGGTTTACTTCAGAACAAATCTGAGAGGGACTGCTCTGGCACTAGAGACCAGACTAGCTAGACCACTACAGGCTACAGGGCTTTATAGGGTCTTATGCATAAAGGGGGGTGGTGGTGGTGGAAGGGAAAGGTCACAATGGGCCTGGGGGTACTCAGTGTAAAGGAGTTGCAGACGTTTGCCTGGGACAGGGGTTGAGAACATACAAGGAGTTGCATGTTACTTGTCAAGAGCAAGCCTGAACAATGTTTGGGAATTACAAGAGGTAGCTATGATTATTGAGCCTTATCAAGCCAGGAGGACACCTCTGCAGCATGTGTAAAAGCACAGCAGGGGAAAGGATTTTTTATATATTTAATTGTTTTTGTATTTTTTAGGGAAGGATCTACACGGTGTTCAGGGTCTCACTATTAGATCGGACTCATAGTGATCCTCCTGCTTACAACCTCCCAAGAGCTGGGATTACAGGCACATGCCACTACACCCAGTCACAATTGCTGGGTCACCGCACCCTGGGGGCAGGGCTGGCAGGGCAGTCCCCGGGGATTGAACCCTTGGCCCCTGCACCTGCTTGCAGGTGCTATAATCCAGTGAGCTGTTTAGCCGGCCCAGGGGAAAGTATTTAATGTGGTCTCTGCTCAAACCAGGATGGTGATGGTCACATTCCTTCAACTTTGAGGCTAGGAAATCCCTCCTTGGTAAGCAACTGTAGAGATCCATTCGTATCTCCACATGATCAACATGATCCCTTGCACCAAGGGGAGAAACAGTAGCAGGAATGAGGAAAACATAGACAAGGAGACAAGAGCTCGGTCAGGTGGTGGCTCTTCTGCCTGGTTGGGCGAGGATCCCAAAGAGTAATAAGGGCCTTTATGCTGTTACAAAGTTACAAGACACAAGGTTGCCTAGCAACTAACAGCCCACAATGTCCAGGTGGGATGTTTTTCTCAACACTGAGGTAGCCTGACTGCTTTAGGCAATGAGGCCTCATCCTGCCCTCCCACATATGATCCATTTCAGTGGCTCCCAACAAGAAACATCATTTACCAGCAAGAAAGGAGGAAAAATACCTGTACTATAACTAGTGACTCTGAAATTCCAGCATTCTCTCGCTCTCCTTTCTCTCTCTCTTCCCTTCCACTTTGCCTTTCCACCTTGGGGTTGGGGTTGCAGTCTCTGCTCATCCTATCCTAAAGCTATCCAGTAACATGAATGAAAAAAGAAAGACACCCGACCTGTTCTCTCCACAGAAATCTTTTTTTGCAAGTTCATCTCCTTTATGCCCAGCCCAGCTTTTCAACCTCAAACCCAGTATCAATTTCTCCTTTCTCAAGCCTTCCTGCCTTCCCTTACAAGTCTCTATTTCCTGACAGACATGATGTACACCTATATTCGCAGCTTTTCAGGATAGTACAGGGTCTCACTACACAGATCGGACTCATAGTGATTCTCCTGTTTACAGCCTCCCAAGCACCGGGGTTACAGGTGTGCCACCATGCCCAGTCTCAATTGCCATCTCAGCACATTCAGGAATTGAACCCACCTGCTGCACTCTGCTTAAGCAGGCGCTTTAGTCTGCTGAGCTATCTGGCTGGCCCTAGAGAGAGAGATTTTTACTCATCTCTATAACTCAAATCCCAGATTGACTCCGCTGGGGACTTGGAACTAGGAAATTGTAGTTTTGCAGTTAGAGCTGCCTCAAAGGGTCAAGAACCTATAAGGACATTTCCCTGGAAGAATGGTAAGAGCTCTTGATTCTGATCTACAATTCTCTTAAAATAGACTCCACCTCTATTGTGCTTTTCTGCTCCATCTAGGGATCCTAAGTGCATGTCTAGACATTCATTCATATATGAATTCATTCATTCAACAGGTGGGTTTCAAAGAAAGACCTGCCTTAAGAAGTTGTTAGGCATTGTATAAAACAAAATTTCTACTTTCATAAAGTCTATATCTCCAATGTGAGGATTATCATCAGGGTAAACTTCCATCCCAATGCAAAAATTATTGCATAAAAGATAGCCTCAGCTCCTCGGGAGGTTGGCAGAAGACAAACATTAGAATGCAGGGAAAAGCCATTAATTTCCCCAAGATTTCCCACCTGTAGGGAAAAAACAGGAATCTCTGTGAGAAGAGGCTTGAGCACAGCACTGTGCTAGAAGAGATACTGAATGAGGGGTGGGGACAGTGAGTGTGGAATTTTAGAGGAGGGCATACTGGCAGCATGGTTAAGAGGTCACTGGAAGCAGAGGGAAGAAAATAGACCCAGGCTGAGACTGATGTGATGGCACATGCCAGCACACTGGGAGGTTGAGGCAGGAGGATCAGAAGTTTGAGGCCCACCGAAGCAACTTAGTGAGACCCTGTCCGAAAACAATAATAAAAAGGAGCTGGCAATGTGCCTCAGTGCAAAGGCCTTAGATTCAGTCCTTGGGGAGGGAGGTAGAAAGAATAATTCAGAAAAAGAGGAAAACAGGAGAGTGTGGGGGAGGGGAACAGAGAAAAGAGGGAGGGGGCGTAGGAGAGGGGAGACAAGGTGAGGGGAAGGGGAAAAGAAAGAGAGGGGAAGATTAGTGATTTTGAACCTTTTTTATATATTTCTTGACTATTTCTATTGCTTCTTCTGTGAAGTGCCCAGTACTTTCAGTTGCCCATTTTGTGACTGGGTCTTTTGTTTTGGTGGGGGGGGGGGGAGGTCTAATTTTTTGTTGTTTTTTTATGTACTCTAGTTATTAGTCCTCTGTCTGAGGAATATTAGGAAATTTTTTTCATTCCGTAGGTTGTCTGTTCGTTCTGCTGGTTGATTACCTTGCATTCGCAGAAGCTTTTTAGTTTGATAATGGTCACATTGTTGGTGTTTGGCATTATTTCTTGAGCAAACAGGCTTCAATTCAAATTGTCTTTACCTATGCCTATGTTTTCAAGAATTTACCGTATGTTAAATTCCAGCAGGTTAAGTGGCTTTGTTTTAACATTTTGATATTAATTTAGTACATGGTGAGAGATGTAGGTCTAGACTGGTTGATATTCTGTCCTCACGTTGGGCATTTCTTCAGCCAACACCTTCAATGTAATTTTAATCTCCTGGATTTTAGTTTGAAACCATTTCAAGGACTCTGATTGTTTGCTAAAATGATCATTTATGTTCTATACCGTTTTGTGTGGCTAGTTAGCTTTTATTAGTGCTTCTATAAGCTCCTTTATCATTTTACTACTTGCGTTATCTAGTTGTTTATATTTTCTTGGATGATGATGAACACTTCATTGATCTGTTTTTTAACCTTCACTATATCATTCCAATAATTGAGGTGTATGACTTTTGCTTTCCTCCCCTTTGATGCCTCCCAAATTTGGCTATGGGCACTTGGGAGTTTGGGAAGACAATTTATTGCCCTGTCTTAGATGTTTTTCTTGGTTTTGTTATTTGCAGTTTTTTGTCTTTGTGCTTTCATATGGCAAGTCCTTTGGTGCTAGCATGGAGAGCTCTCTAGTTAGTCTGCTTTTCAGTAATGCACCTTGGACATGGCTCAGTATAATCTTTTAACTCTTGCCCAAGATCTGACCATCTCTTATTTGGGAAAAGAGGATTCAGCGCAGTTTGCCCAACACCCTGAGAAAGGACAGAAGTATTGTTAGTGTTACAAAGGCAATCTGCTACCATAGCAAAGTCAGGTAAATCTATGAAGATAATATTGTCCAAGACAAACTGGATGTTGTGATACCCCAGGAACCAGTAATTTGCCATCCTTAACCTTAGAAAAGAAATCTACAGTTATAAAATGCACCCTAAAAATCCAAAATAATGACATATATCAACTACCTATGAAATACTTCAAATGTACTTCCACTAAGAAAGGATAGAAAGGAATTCAACAGTGGTCATAGAGGTAGTCAACTATCAAAAGCTTAGTAAAGCTTAATTGTCATGTACCTAGATATATATGAGGTTGGGAAAGAGAAGATACAAAAAGGAACATTTTAAAAAATCTTAAAAATAGGAAATGAGAAGCAGGAGAGAGTGAAACAATGGCTTCTAATAGTGGAGTAGAACATTTATAGCATTAAATGAAGGTAATAGAAAAAAAAACAAAAAAAAGATAGAAGATAATATTTTCAAAGGGGAAAAGCCATATGTGGTATTGTATACCTGCAATTCCCACATTCAGAAGGCTGGGGTAGGAGAATCATTGTGAATTCAAGACCAGCCTGGACCATAAAGTAAGCTCTCTGTCAGGCTAAACTACATAGCTAGACGTTGTCTCAAAAAGCGCCCCCCGCCGAAAAAAAGAGGGGAGGGGTTGCGGATATAGGTCAGCAGCAAAAGTGCCTGCATGGTAAGCACAAACTCATGAGTACAAGTCCCAGTACAAAAAAAAAAAAAAAGCTGACTAATCAGATACAAAAAGAAAACAATTTGGAGAATATAAAATAGATGAAATCAAAAGGAAAAAAACCAGAAAGTATGATTAAAAAAGACAGAACATGAGCCCAAAAGAGCAAAATCATGCACTTATATTCACAGGATGCCTAAGAACCACCAAAATATTTTTCACACTGAGGATAGCAATGGGTAACACAAAAATTATGCTTGGAATACCTGTTATTCTTGTCTTTTAGTTTTGTGTACTTCTAATACAACTTCAGTTAATGCTATACTCTCTCTCCATTAAATGATTGGTTTACAAGATAAAAAAAAAAGATTTGATGATAAAAATATGTGATGCAACGACTATTGTTAATTTGCTACTCTTAT
>PVKN010011240.1:0-21838 GCA_004027915.1 Capromys pilorides | reverse complement strand
GGGGCAAGAGGGGCCAGGCACGGGGCGTAAAAGACGTGTTCTGTCCATGCGCCAGCCCCAGGAGGAAGGTAATCATTACGAGCAGTAGGTGTATACTAATGAAAAGTAAGAATCACCGGACATGGTGGCGCACACCTGTAATCCCAGCACTTGGGGAGGCTGAGGCAGGGGAATCTATGCGAGTTCGAGACCAGCCTGGGCTGCAAAAGTGAGCTCAAGGCCAGCTTGAACTGCCTAGCGAGACCCTGTCTCAAAAAGACCAAATAAATAAATAAATAAATAAATAAATAAATAAATAAATAAAATAAATAAAAATAAAAATCAACAAAATAAAAAGAAGGGCGGGATACTTCCGAAGAGTTTTATCCTAGGTGAGAAGTCCTGTGAATCCAGTGGTCCCGGCTGTGGGCCCAGGCTGCAGCTGGGGCTGCCGTGACTGCCCGCAGAGCAATGTTGGCCTGAACTGGAAGCCCTAGCAGGGACAGCAGGGCGGTCGCAGACCGAGCTCAGGCGCAGACAGACCCCAGAAGTCCCTGGGGCACTCGGGAGGGGCGTCTCGCACCGGTGTGCAGCAGGAAGCCGCCGGGCAGCGGGCGGGGCCGAGGCCCCTGGCTGGCTCCAGCGCGCAGGGCTTTTCTGGGGCACCTTGTGGGCCCCTGCCCCCTGCGCCCCTGCCTCTCCACGCCCCACGGAAGCCCGGATTCCCGGGCTACCAAGCCCAGAGGAGCAGGTGGTTCTTTCCGAAATGGACCTTAAGCCAAGGGACAGGAAACACAGCGAGGCACGCTTGTGCTGGGTGCGAAGGTGCCTGGGCGCAGGGGGCACGCGGGAGGCAGAGCAGGAGTGGAGGCTGGAGGAGGCCGGGAGCCGCGTCCTGGCCCCGGGGCGCACTAGGGCGGGCAGCCTGAGCTCAGGGGTGCTGCCACCTGTTCCGCAGATCGGGGTTCGCCCTTTCCTGCGGGCCTCGGGACTTGGGGCAGTTGTTGGGGTGGCGGTGAGTGTGGGGGGAGGCCCAGGGCAGCCCCATCCCAGCCCCGAGCAGCACCCGCCCCGCTGACCACCCGGCCCACGCGTGCTGACCTTCACCCCTGTCTCCCGCGCAGGACACGGAGGTTTTGAACACCGCCATCCTCACTGGGAAGCCCGTGTCCGTCCCCGTCAAGGTCGTCGGGGTCCAGGAGGACGGCTCTGTGGTCCACGTGTCGGAGGCCGTGGAGTGCAAGTCGGCGGACGAGGACGTCGTGAAGGTAGGGAGGCCCCTCTGCCACCCGCGCGTGGCCGTGGCTGCTCCGCTGCTGTCCCCAGCATCTGACCCGTCTCAGCACGATGCTGAGCTGAGGGCAGGAAGCAGAATGACGGCGCCCAGGACAGGGACCGGGTGGTGAGAGCGGAGCTCGGGTGGGAGGGAGGGAAGTCTGGTGCTCGGGCTCCGGTGCCTGGCGCTGCTCGCTCTGCTGTCCGCCCTCCTCCTCCTCCTTCTCTGCCTTCCCGTCCTTCCCCACTCATCTCAGAGTCTCCTCTCCCCCTCCCCCTCTCTTTTCCCCTCCGTGTCCTCTTCGTTTTGGAGAGATAAAAGGAACCACTGGGCAGAATTTAAAAAGTACTCCAAGGAAGAGTGTGGGCTCTCAGAAAGGAACGAGATGCAGTGTGGTCTGCAGTGGACGATATGCATTTTTGGTGGTGGAAATCTGTGGGACTCGCGACTCTTTAGAAAGCTCGGGCTTGGTCTGCACGGAAAGCAGTGGCCCACTTACAAGTGGAAAGAGAACGGGCCGTTTTGCAAGGGAAGGTGTTAGGGTTTTCTGGGGAGGCAGAAAAGCGGAGGTAAAAGAAAGGGGTGGGGAGCTTTATTAACTCCGAGGACAGTGAGAGGACCACGGGGAGGTGGGGGAGCCCCTGATCTGAGACAGGAAGGCTGAGATTTTAGGGACTTTTGCCAGGGGCGGAGCTTGAGGGTCAGGCTCCGTGGCATATGAAGAGGTGAGGAGGGGGGTGAGGATGGGATCCCGGGTGTGCCCAGGAAAGATAAAAGAGGTTGTACCCAGGGCTGGAGTGGGGAAGGAGGAGGCAGTGGCCACTGGGAAGATGAGCTGTTGTTTTGGGCTTTAGCCATGTTGAATTAGGTCCATAATAATTTAGCCGTTTGGGCTTGGCCAGAACACCTATCAAAAAGATGGTCCATTTTGGAGGAGCACGGCATATATATATATCTGTTTCCTCCAAAAACATTTTTTGGAAACTTTTTGTCTATTCCTCTTAAGGTCTCCTTACTCTCCTTACCACACCCGCCAAGCTAATTTGCGTCTAAGGATTTGGGGTGGGATGGCTGGGGAGAAGAGAGGCACACGCGGACCTGGGGGCCACAGATGTGGACAACCTCGGTCTTCTTGGAGCTGCGATTTTGAACTCATAATATCCCTGTCTCCTTCCCACCCAGGACGGTGCTTTCCTCATGCCCACAACCCATGTGCCATCCTAGCCCGTGCCAGCTGCTGATGCCAGTCACACCATTAGCTAAATCGATTTCCTTCCAACACCTTCCTTCTCTGGGCAGCTGGTCGGCTCAGCTGGGGAGAGCATGCTGCTAATAAATGTCTCCCTCTCTCCAACTTAGAAAGTAATTTAGTCTCATTAGCAGATAATAAAATCTGTGAGCTTGATATACTAAATTTTTGTTAATATCCATTAAAATAAATTACTGTTAAAATGAGAAATAAAGCTCATCACGTGTCACCTAGCTTAATTTGGATATAACCGGGATACAGCTTAAGGGGAGGGAATGCTGGCCATGGGACGTTTCTGCTGGTTTTGGCACACTAATTAGGTATACTTCTGATTCCAGATTCTGCCAAGGACCAACCCATGTTTTCAGAGTCTCCGGCTTTTTGTGGGATTCTGCCAGAACCACCAAATTTAGTGTTTCTGCCCATTTTTTCTTAGTGCACTGGTTGCCAACTGCTTTGGCTGCAGCTGCTTAGGCAGAAAGGACAAAGTTTCAGCGTCCTCCGCCCTCCTTGAATTCTTCATGTGCTGCCCTCTGTCCTTCCTCAGACCCATGCCCAGAGGTTAAACAAAACTTCGTCGCCAACTCAAGAATGTAGAGTTTCCCGGTGGTAGGAAAGCTCAGGCAGAAATGGAATTCTTCTCAGTGTTAGCTACGTGGCTCTGTGTCTCTCTCCAGAGACAATTAATAAAGCAGAAATGATAGATTTTGGAAGTATCATTTAAAAATAGTGAGCCTAGAAGACTCCAGTTTGGCATAGTTTGTCTCCTGGGCATGGAATATCAATTCTGTCTGAGCAGGAAGGAGGCCCCGCTTGAAATCCACAGAGGCAGCCCTGGGGTGGGGGTGGGGGGGCTCCTGCAGGGCCTTGCGTTCTGTGAGTAGATTGGATGAAACAAACACGAGTCCCCACTGGGCACAGTATGGGGGTATCTGAGCCAAGCTGTGGGAGATTTATCAGTCACTTCCGCACCCCTGGGACAAAACACCCTGTACCTCCAATGTAAAGAAGCAGTGGTTTATCCTGGCTTAGGGTGTCCGTGGGTTCAATCTGTGGTTGGCGTGTTCCAAAGCAGGAAGTGTGTGGTGCAGAAAGGGGCTCTGTGCATCTCAGCCAGGAGACAGCGAGGGAAGGGAGGAGCCGAGGACAAGGACGCACCCTTCCAGGTGACAGCCCCGCCCACCACCAGCCGGGACCCCTCCCCCTCGTTCATGGAGCTTCTGAACTTGGCAATGGATGAATGTCCTGAGGGACACAGCCGTGCGTGGCCCACTGGCCTTCCACGTGAATGAGACCCGGGGTGTGT
Source organism: Capromys pilorides (assembly GCA_004027915.1). NCBI lineage: Eukaryota > Metazoa > Chordata > Mammalia > Rodentia > Capromyidae > Capromys > Capromys pilorides. The sequence goes on along the minus strand of PVKN010011240.1, from coordinate 18,028 downwards.
GTGTGTGTGTGTGTGTATGTATGTATGTGTGTGGGGGGATTTTAGAGCTCAGCCGTAGCAGAAATCATTTGTGCAGATGAAAAATACTGACCATGTGCGGCGCAGTGTTTACCGTCCCCTCCTTGCCCTGGAAAGAGACGCTGACCGGGCAGGTGGCGCCGGTGCCTGCACACTTGAGCTGCTGGGAGCTCCTGCATGGTTCCTGTGCTCTTGCTTCCCTCCTGAGAGCCGGTGTGGAGCCCTACAGGACGAGATCCGTGGTCTCCTCCCCTGGAGAATTCTGCCCATGGAAGGAAGGTCCAAACTCATGGAACTTGTTTGGCTCTGCTGCCCAGGAGTGTGCTCACAATATCCTGTGGCCATCTTAGTGTGCACCGTATTCTGGAAGGTGACAGTGTTTCTTTTGGTCATCTGTCCCCACTGTGAGTCTGTGAAGAGGGCGTGCTTCTCAGCAAACGATTGTCCACTCTTCAGGGGAGTGGGAGGGAGCCCACAGATCACCGCCCTTGGGGCTGTGGTAAGGTGGGCGGTGTGGCAAGCCCCGTGCCCGTGTCCACGGGGAGGCCTGAATGAGACGCCAGGGCTGCCTTGCTGCAGCTTCACATTGATGGCTCGTAAATTTTGCTGTGACAGCAAGACTAATGGAGTTGCCCACAGAGCTGTGTATGGGCCTCAGTGTCCTCCCAGGGGACAGCCCCCAAACACTGGTGTGGTCATTAGCACCCTCAGGAGACACCACTCCTTGTGGCGGCTGTCACTCCACTGTCCTGTCACAGGACTGAAGCTACTGCGAGGTCCCTAGGGAGTCGCCTGCGGGTCACTGAAGATCTTTCCGGGTTGGCAGTTCTGCACAGCGATGTGTGGCTCAGATAAGCAAGCAGTACTAGCTGAGGAAGCTGTGAGTCGTGGCCACGTGGAACAGGTCAGCTTCCTGGCCCTGGGACGCTACGGCTTTTGGAGGACAGAAGCTGAGAGCACAGGTGATTTAAAAGGCTGGAGTCTTGCCTTAATCTGGCTAGATCAGAAGGGGTACACACCAAGGTTTAGGTTGACAATTATTATTATTATTATTATTGTTATTACTACTACTACTGCTATTTGTCTTTTTGAGACAGGGTCTGACTCTGCAGCTCAGGCTGGCCTTGAGCTCACTTTGTATCCCAGACTGGTCTTGAACTCTCAATGATCCTCCTGCCTCAGCCTCCCAAGTGTGGGATTACAGGCATGGGCCACCACTCCTGGCCAACAATTATTATTAAATTAAATTTTCTTTAAATGTATATTACTTAGATCTCTCTCTCTCTCTCTCTCTCTCTCTCTCTCTCTCTCTCACACACACACACACACACACAACAGTGGCACTTTTGTCCTCTTTTGGTGTTTGTTGCATGATGCAAAAAATTGGTAAATTCACATGGTAATCTGGATTTCCATCTTCTGAGGAGAAGCATCATTAGATCAGGTGGCATGGGCCATCCACTTCCCTGGGGTCCTCCCTGGAGTTGCCTGGAGGGCTCCCTCAGGTCAGGCTTGAGCCTTCCCCTCAGCCTCCCTCTAACTCTGATCTCCCATACTGGTGGTGGGGGAGGGGTGAGCCAATGGGGGGAGGGGAGGGGAGAAGGGATGTTTGTTATCTCATGATTGGGTTGTGCTGCTGTCTTTCTTAGATTCCAGAGGACAGTGAGGTATTTCTTGTACTCTGAGATATATATATATATATATATATATATATATATATATATATATATGAAAGCCACCAGTGATATACTTCACTCTGTCATCTGATGGAGAATTCTCTATCTCTATAAGCCATAAAACAAACTCCACTGGGAAATGGATTGTGTTCTGCCAGCGACTCTCCAGGGCTGAGCTGAGAGATGTTGAAATGAAATCATTGGTGCAAGGAGGGAAGGAGGTGGCGGCGCTGGGTGGCAGCGAGGCCAGGAGGCGCAGTGGCGCGTTGACTGGGACACAGCGGCGCGTTTTGTGTCTCCCAAGGGCCACGGTGTGTGTGGAGGATGCAGCAGACTTGTGCTTTTTATATTCCGAAAGTGAAAGTTTAAAGCCATCGCTTTTAGTTGGGGTTGGGAGGGAAGGCCCTGGCCGCTGGGCTCCTGTCAGCCTGGTTCCAGCGTCCTCAGTATGTGAAGGGCCCCTGGGGGAAGCTCCGAAGCTCACTAGCAGTGCAGGCTCCGTGTCTACAGGGGGCGCCGTCATGGGAAGGGGCCTTCAACAAAGACGTTTCCAGAGTCCCTGTGAGACAGCCCTAAAGGTAATGAACATAATCCTAGAAAACCTCTGGACTTTTGGGTGTTCAAAACACTTGATTAAATAAATGTGTGTCTTGCATGTGTGTGGTGGGCAAATTCCCTGGAACAGAGGAGAGCAAGGTTTTAGTTTTCAAGGCAATATTAGGAGAGGTCTCCGTGAGCTCAGTGCTCGCGCAGCACTGAGCCGCTCGCCCTCGTCCCTTTGGTCTCGTGGTGGAAGTCTTGTCCCATGGTGATCCAGTCACTCCCAATGCACAGGACTGAGTTGTGATTTGTTCAGTCTGTGCGTGATAACAAATTCAAGGTGGGAGTTTGGGGGTCGTAAGTGGAAGTGTGTATCTAAGCGAAGTCACATAGCACGTGACCTGTGACATATGAGGGTTCATTGATCGGCATATTTTTATTACTTTTAATAAGAAATAACAATGTGACAGTTTCAAAACATGTTCGTAGTACATTCCTTAATATTTGATACAATGCATATTGTTGTCTTCCTAGTAGTTATACAGAGCACAGGGTGTAGACGTGATAATTTTTCTAATCACTATTGGTACAAAACGTTTCTTATGATCGGCATATTTATATCCACTATCCGCATGTGTATCCACGCTCTTACCGTGAGCCTCAGTCTGTCTTGGGTTTTCAGGTCAGCGGTGCCTACGACCGTGTGTTTCCTAACTTCCCTCCTCGCCGGCCTAAGCAGAGTGTCCGGAGCGTAGTAAATATTTGGTGAATATGCAAATAAGTGAACGAAAGAATGCTAGAGATTCCCAGAGATGGGAGGCGCCATGCGCGAGGCTCTGCCTCAGCGTCCTAGGAACCTCTCCCCTGAGTTCTTGGAATCTTCCAGAAAGGTCCTCACAGGCACCTGGCACTGGGTGGAGCTGTGAACCCGATGGGGGCCATGCTGCACGGATGCATCTCTTTCTGTGCAGAGCAGTGTGCGAGGCGCCGTGGGAGGCGCACAGGTTGGGTGCGTGCGAGCTCCGTCTGTGGAGGTCTCCACGGCCAGTGAGGGTTCCGAGGTAACATGGGCTGGACATTTGTTAAGTGCCGGACACCATCCCGAGAAGGGCCTGAGCAAGGCTCACTCACGTAGGACAGGCTCGTTCCTCCGCTTTGGGCGTGTCCAGGGGAGCAGCGGGCAGCAGGGCGGGGCCAGAGGCCGGGTGCACGGCGGGGGCCTGGCCCTTGGCCTTTCTGAAGCTCAGTAGTCTCCTGTGGCTGCCTTAACAAGTTCCTGCAAACTCAGCAGCTTAAAGCACGCAGGGGTCAGACATCCAAGAGGCAGGCAGGGCCGTGTCCCTCCCGGGGGCCCCAGGCGCGCCCTGCCCTTTGCCATGTCCAGCATCTGCCTGGGCTCCGTGGCCCCTCTCTGCCCTTCACCTTCCCTCCTCGTCCCTCCCCTCTTCTGAGCTCCGATTCCATCCTCTCACGTGGGCTCCGCTCCGGCCCCACTACCACTGGCCGTCAAGGCCCATCTCCCTGGCTCAGGCTCACAAAGCTGGGCCACCCTGGGATCCTCGGTTGCATCTCTGATGTTCCTTTGTTAACGTCTGTTAGTTTTCTAGAGTGACTGTTCCAGGTCTCCACAGTGGAAGGTAACAAAGCAATAGAAATGCATTCCTTCGCAGTCCCAGGGGCCACACTTCTGAAATAACATCTTTGCGAGGGCCCCGAGTCCCTGATACTCCGGGGAAGGACCCCGTCCGCTCCTCCAGCTCCTGGCGGCTCGCAGCAACCTTTGGCTCATGGCTGTGTCACTCTCCACTCCGCCTCTGCTGTCCTGGGCTCCCCGTGTCACTTGATTTTTCCTCAAGAGCCTTAAAAAATCACACCTGCACTGCATCTTTCTCTAAACAAGGTCACTTACAGGTCAGTTCAGCCCCTGTGCCACGGAGGGCCTCGTGCACACAGCTCCTGAGGATTAGGTGGGACCCAGCCTCCTTGGAGAGGGGGCTCCCTGTGCTGCCTACGCAGGGTGCTTTTGATTTTTCCTTGCTAAGTGTCATTAAAGGTCTTTGGGGGAAGGAAGGAAAGTGCAGTTTCCACGTTGTAATTATGCTTTAACCTTCGGGTATCTGTCTTTCAAAGTGTCAGCATCATGCTTTTATGCATTTGCAGTGGTACCGCGTGTCAGCGGATTGTGGCTTCCAGAACCTCAGAAGCCAGCCACGTGCCCTCAGCGGGGAACAGACGCTTGGCAGAGGAGGAAATGTAAATGCACACAGATCTCCAAGATGATGGCCTCCAGCTTAGGGTCATGATAATTAAGTTCCCAGTCTCCCTCAATCAGCTGGACTCGTGATAGTGCGAGTGTTAAAGGGCTGGTAAAAGGGTGTTAGCATTTTAAAGCCAATCCCAGGGAAGCACCTTGATCTTGTTTCCAAAGGTGGCACGGGAAGGGTAAGGTGGGGATGTCAGGAAAAAGCACGGCTTCTCCCCTGCTTGCTGAGCAGTATGTGGAGAGCTGGTCCTTTGCTGGGGATGCGGGGAGAAAGCCTTCGGGGTTCTGCGTGCCCTGGGTAACAGGCAGCCCCCACAAGAGCCTGCACAGTTGGTCTCCCTCCTGCAGGTTGGGGTGGAGGGCAGGGGGCTGTGACAGGGACCCTCAGGCTGGGCTGGTGTCACCAGCAGGTAGACAGTTCTGGCAGAGCCGAGCTGAATTCCTGCACCGTCAAGCATTGCTGTTGCGCTGTTGCAAGTGACAGAAACCTACATCCAAGCCTCCAGCAAGTGCTAATACAGCTTGGAAGAACAGAGAAATTCAAGAGATTGAAAGCTATTTCTTCTCCTTTAACAATGTTTCACAAAAACTCCTGCAACAACCCGCTGTTAGGCTATTTCTGGGCCTGAGTTTCCTTCCTTCACCCACTGCCAGGGGCCATGCGGCTAAGAATAAGTTGTCAGGCAGTTTGGATGTTATTGCCTAATTTTATCCTTCTTTATGCTGGTAATTTGGACTTTTATTGTCCCATTCTAATTGGAGATGTGTCACGTACTTCCCAGTGGCCAGGGATAGATACTGCTGTCTTTTCAACCTTTGTTCCTGTCAGCTTCATTATGATGCCAATATTAATTAGATCATTTGTTCATTTCTGTCTTTGGCATCTCTAATTAAGAACTAATATTCTGGAATTGTGTCTGCATAATTTTGGGAAAACTCAGCATGAGCCGAAGCAGGCCTGCGCACCTCCTGCCTCATGGGCCCCGCCCGACACCCCTGCCCACCTCTTTCTGCTCTCTCTCTCTCTCTCTCTCTCTTCTCTCTCTTCTCTCTCTCTGCTCTCTCTCTCAAGCTTCCCACCTGCTGGGCTCCAGCCAGGTCAGCTTTAGTCCAAGGTTGGGGTTTTTATTAGAAATGAGGGCCTGGAGGGGCTGGGGAGATGGCTCCCTGGCCACAAGTGCCTGCCTGGCAAGTGCAAGGTCATGAGTTCGAACCCCAGTCCTGGGCCTGGGTCTGGGCCTGGGATTTCAGACCTGGTCAGGTCACGCCCCTGGTGCTGTGTGGCTCTTGGTGACATATGGGCTGGGATCATAGAGGATAGTGAATGTTTAAAACATTCACTATGGTGAAAGACCCGGCACTGCACATCCCCCTCCGAAACCCTCCCTCACCCTGGGTGCCTTTGTTCCACGGCTCTTGCCCCTCTCTGCAGCAGCTCTGGGGTCCTCTGTCCTGAATGTCCTTAGTTGCACTCTTGTGTCAATCTTGATGTCTGGACTCAACTCTAACCATTTACTTATTATGGTCTTTTGGACTTTGAGGAGGAGCCTGAAGTCACAGGACGCCGGATGCCATGGATCAGGTGGGTGAGGATGCAGGGTGGCGTTTTTACAAGCCGGCCTTTGTGTCGGATGATGCTAAGCTGTAGCATTCACCACATTTTTGATCACACCTCTCAAAGACCCTCATGAAGGAAGACTTCCAGAGCGGCTCCAAAGAGTGGCAAGAGTGTCAGGATGGGTGTGTTGGAGGTGAGGGGCATCCAGGGCAATGTGTACTGAGGAGGAGGCGAGGGCCGCTTGCCAATGTTCCGGGGCTCGCTTCATGGCCACATCTCCTGCTAGGCAGTTCTGGTGGTGTCCGGAATGTATCAACTCCAAGCTTCAGTCCCCTGGGCTTCCTAAGGAAACTTAGCTGAGCAAAGGACATTAGGCAGGTGGCCTGGGTGTGAGATCCAGGTACAGGTGTGACTGGGCCCAGGGGCAGAGAGGCAGGGTGCTGAGATTGTGGTCATGCCCCAGCCCCCAGTGGCCCACACTTAAGCAGCTAGCTGAATCCATTCTGATGGCTTCCGAGGGGTGAAATCCTTACCAAGACCAAGACAGTGAGCGGCACCTTCACCTCAGGCCTTTCCCTTTGCTCTTTTCCACACAGTGCCAGGCAACCACTTGTCTATTCTTTGTCCTAAAAGTTAAACGATGAGTTTTCATTTTCTAGAGTTTAGATGAATGAAATAATGAAAAAGCTTGCTATATTTATCTCTGCCTTATTCGGTCTGGCTTCTCCCACCCAGCATTCAATGGGAGATTCCTCGTGGTTATCCTGTGTCTCAATTGTCCATCCCTTTTGATTACCAAGCAGTATTCTGTTGTACGAATGTATCACAGTGCATCATTTCATTGATGGACATTTTGTCCCTTGTCCTCAGCTGTCATAAGAATTGCTTCGAGGCAGTGCACCCAAGACAATAGAAAAGTCCTAGCTTGTGGTTCAGACATGTTCAACTTTTTAAGGAACTGCGCAAACTGTCTCCTAAGGTGGATGTACTGTGCTGCCTACCGTCGGGGCATGAGCCCCATGACCTCCCACCTCTGCCACCGCTTGGTAGCGTCTGTCTTGCTCCTTCAAGCATGTAGTTAGATTCCTAATGATGTGCCACTTTGGTTTTCTGTTGCATTTCCAGACACCAGGTGTCTGTGCAGGTGTCACGTGACATCCCCAGGTTTTTGGTGACATCCCTGTTCACGCCTTTTGCTTATTTTAAAATTAAAGGAAAGATAGAATTTTGAGGTTTCTTTCTATTTATATTCTAAGTGTGAGTCCTTTTTCATACATGATTTCAGATATTTTGTTCCAGATTTTGGTTTGTCTCCTGTGCCCTCATGAGGTCTACTTTTTGGGGGTTTTTTTGGCTTTGTCTTTTGAGCTAGAGCTCCAGCGTGGCCTTCAGTTCTCTGTGTAGGCCTGGTTGAGCGTGAACTGGTGCCCGTCCTGCCTCAGCTTCCTGATTGCCCACCTCTCAGTAGAAATCTGTGGGGCAGTAGACATTTTTCATTTTGGAGAGGCCCAACTTTTCTGTTTTTCTCTTATGGATTATTTACACTTTTGGTGTTGAATCTAAGAAATATTTTGTCCAGTCCGAGTCCACAAAAGCTTTGTCATATAATTTCTCCCAAAACTTTGATAGCTTTAGCACTTACATTTAGGCCTGTGGTCCACTTTGGAATGATTGTGTGTGTGTGTGTGTGTGTGTGTGTGTGTGTGTGTGTAGGTGAGGTAAGGGTCTAAATTTCTGTGCTGAGCATGTGGCTACCCAGATGCCCCAGTGCCATTTATTGAAACAACCATTGTTTTTCTGTTGAATTTTTTGGCATCCTTGTTTTCAGAGAGACAGAGAGAGGGGGAAAGAGAGGAAGGAGAGAGAGAGAGGAAGGAGAGAAGGGGGAGGGAGGAAGAGAGAGAGGGAGGGAGAGAGGGGGAGGGAGGGAGGAAGAGAGAGAAGAGAGAGAGTTTTATTGCTGTCTTTTCAATCTGTATGGCTGTTATTTTTTAGTGGTGCTTAACATCCCTGGCTCAAATCTCCACTGGAAAAATGTCTAATAAATTGCCAAATGCAAGAGTCCTTGTGTTGTCTTTGGTTTTGGGAGAAAGCGCTGACTGTTCTCCGCTAGTAGAACTCTTTTATTTTGTGTGTGCCTTTCAGCGGGTTAAGGAATTTCCTTTCTAGTCTCTGCTTGTTGAATGTTTTCAGTTGTGGGTTTGTCGCATGTTTGCAGAGCCTCTGCGATAATCGTGCGTATTTTGTCTTTTCTACCGATGATAATTCCTACAGGAGAGAAGTTTCAGAATATTCTCAAGATCTCCCATTGGACAGATTGGAGAGAACTTCATTCTGGGCTTCCTGGTTTGGGGTTCTAATTTTTAAATCTGAACTTATAAATTGACAGTTTTGCTTGATTGTTCCCCAAGTCAAGGTCGCAGCAGAAGAGCGTTACCTCAGCGTCACTATCGATCCTCCGATTCCTTATTATTCCTTCAGATGCTATGCTGCAGGATAGGGCAGTCCGTGGTGGGCCCGGCCTCTGTCTCCACATCAGCAATAGACAGTTTCTGTCGTACCTTAGACGTTCAGAGGAAATCCTGGCAGGCAGGCAGGAGGTGGGCTCTCATCTGGAAGCTTCTTTTCTCATCCATGGAAGTTGTTAGTCATGAGCCAGGCCCGGCAGTGGGCTTTCTCTAGTATGGGACGTTGAGGGACAGGCAGCCTGACCAGGACTTGAGACTGGCTTTCACCTCTCACTTTCTGGTGAGGACACCACCCAGTTGACAGTGAGCTTGATTTCATTTTTTTATTTTTATTTTTTTGTATTATGGCCGGCTCAGTCTGCCCTGGGGGTGGGGGCTGGCGCAGCATGTGGTGCCGGGGATCAAACCGCGGTCCCTGTGGTTGCCTAAGCTTGCCTAAGTAGGCGTTTTAGACCTCTGAGCCGTCTCGCCGGCCCTGAGCTTGATTTTAGAAGCAAAAGCCCTGATGTTTTCAAGAAGTTACTTAAGTGGATGAGACACACTGATTCTGGGAGTGGCGAAGTGAACCTCGGATGTGCTGGGGCCTTCCTCTAATGCGTCAAGGAGTGGGCTTGACGGGCATGGTGTCTCCCCTTTCCTCGGGGTCTGCACACAGCCTACTGCAGGGGCCTCGGTGAAGGGAGAGGGTGGAGGTCTAGCGCGCCTCCTCCCCTGGTCGAACGCCACCCACTACCCTTCCCTAAGGGTAGGGTACTCTTACGTTGTGCGGGTCTCCCAGCCCTCTCTGTTCTCCAGTTGTGACATAGCCCAACCAGGGACAGCACCTGATGGACAACCAAGTGACTGACGCCTGAGCAGGCCAGCCGGGGCTTAAATCTCTGCATTAGCTGCTACAGGACAGAGGGCTCCAGGCTGCACCGCCCAGCACTCATCCCATCCCCCTAGATCCCCCTCAGGTGACAGCAGCGTCTAGTACATACTGGTTGAATGCATGAACTCCAGAAATGTCTAAAGGTGACACTCAAAAGTAGCCAAGCTCAGCCCGAGTTCCCCCCTTTGAACCTCCTCTTGCCTCCTGCCCTGGTTGGTCGTCTACCTGTCCCTAGTACCCCAGAAAGCCCACTGCCCAACCTGGCTCGTGACTAAGAACTTCCCTGTATAGAAAAGAAGCTTCTAGACCAAAGCCCAGCTCCTGCTTCACTGCCAGCATTTTCTCTGAGTGTCTGAGGTAGAGATTAGCCTCTGTCCTGAGATGGAGGCAGAGGGAGATTGTCTTAGTTACTCTTATTGCTGGGACAAACACCTAACACTCAAAATGAGAGAAGGAAAGGTTTATTTAGCTCACAGTTACTGGAGGTTTCAGTCCATACTCAGCTGGTTCCAAGACAGAGTGGCACGCGGTAGAGAACAACCTTTCATGGTGGCGGCTAAGAGCAAGAGTGCAGAGAGAGCTAGCAGCAGCTCAAGCAGCTAACTTCTCTTCCTACTTTACATTGAAATGCAAATCACCTGCCCCAGAGGAGGGGCAGCACCCATTTCCACAACAATCAATTACAAATTCCAGAAGCTGCCCCAAGACTGCATGAGGCTTTGGGGGGACACCTAGACACAAACCATAACAGAGATTTTTACCATGCGCTTCAGTGACCCTTCAAGGAGAAGGGAGGAACATTCCAGTGGTGGGCCTAGAGGCCACGTCAGATGGACCACAGCACATTTGGGGACAAGGCCTTCTTTCAAACACTTCGTTAGTTTGAGGCTGGGTTTAGTCAGGAGAACACTGTAGGGACGGCTCTGCTCCTGGGATAATTCTTGCTGCTGTGGGCCATCAGCTTTCTGTTTGTGCCCCAGGGCACACTCATCTGCCTGTCCTCAGCAGCTGAATTTGGGCAGACCAGCTATATGGCACCTGGTGGGCTCAGGGTTCCAGGAGACATCTGCGGATGAAAGCTGGGGGGTGGGAGGGGTGGGGTCTCAGTGTACGTCTGCCTCCCCTGGACTCAGCATGCTCATGCTCAGCTCTTTCCCACAGGAATGCTATGGCGACGGGTGACTGCAGGGTCCCGCTGGGGTGCACCGGGCCGTGTTATATGTGTGGCTCTCCTGCCCTGCCGAGTGCCTCCCTTCAGCTGCCGACTCTGTGGCGGGACAGAGAGCTCGTCTACCCTGCTCTCTAGAGTGTCCCTGTTTTGAGGCACCAGGCCAGGACTGAGCGCCTGGGTGTGGCCGTGGGGTGGAGTCTCGGTGCAGAAAGAGATGCTCCTATTGGTGAGGAGGAGGAGGACGGGGAGGATCTGGGGTCCGGTGGCTGTGGGCTCCTGCTGCGAGGGTGGCACTGTCTGGGGAGCCCTTGGGAATCTGGTTTCCAGAATAAGTCCCAGAGGCTGCTGCCTTTGTGTGTGGCGGGCGAGAGCTGGCAGTCTCCAGCACCGCATCCTGTGTGTGGGTCAGTTCAGGCACGCCTCAAGTCCCCAGAGGCCCGGCTCCTCCAGTGCACGTTCCGTGAGCCGCTCAGGTGCACAGGGTGGACAGTTGTCCCACCCCCACCCCCCCAGTGCAGAGTGGTTCTGGGGCTGGGACCTTGGTGCCGACCTCTCCACCTCCGAGTTCCCCTGCAGAGCTCAGGGACACGCCTTCCCCTGTTCTTCTTGGAGGGTCCCCAAATCTACTTCTTCCAAGCATCTCCCTCGAGGTGAGAAAAATAATGTCTCACGGATAAAAATTCCCTTAAATATCTCCAACGTTTGCAGAGAAATGTGCCTCCGTTAGGCGCTAATGGATGGAAAAGAGAGACGAGCGAGAGCTCCTTCTGCAGCCGAGTGGCTCGGCCCGTGGAGACGGTGGGCACACTCGAGCGGCCCCGGATGCCCGCACCTTCCCCGGCGCTCAGGGATGGAGCACAGCGGCTTATTAGTGCCTTATTGATGGATATTGCTGGGCCGATATGGGCTTCAGAGATGGATGCCGCCTCGGGCAGCTGTGGGAAATGGAAATTCGGTCTCACTGAAAACAGGGCCAGGCGCCTCAGGCAGCAGGCGGAGTAGCGGCTGGCAGGCTCCCATTCAGTGGGTGCGCGCTTCTCCTTCCGCTGTGCTGTCAAGAGCGACGCTGCTCCAGCAGTGAGAGGTTGTTTGTACTTGCACACTAAAATGTATGTGTTCTTTTATTGTATTTTCTCAATTGTTCTCGGATTTATTTGCTCTACTGTCTGCTCTCTTTTTCTTTGTTGCTGTAACGAAAGACCCGAGGCCAAGTAATTTTGTGAAGAAAAGAGGTCAACGTGGATGCATTGTTCTGGAGGTCTAAGGTCAAGGTCATATGGGATGAAGGCCTTCTTATTGGCAGGGACCTCAGCGGGGACAGGGAATCATGGGTGTGTCTGTTGGTGTCTCCTCTTTGTAAAGCCACCAGCTTCGTCTGTGGTCTTGTCTCATCCCGATCAACTCCCACAGTCTGCCCCTGTGGACAGCACAGCAGGGTTAAATTTCCACCTGCTTAATACTGCATGGTGGGGGTCCCATTCCAACCCACAAACCCTACTGAGGCGCACGGGAACTGTGCCCAAACCCCAGAGCTGCCATCAGGATATCATGATTTTACTTAAAGTACTAAGAAGTTTTTTTTTTTTTTTTAAACTTTATTTATTTATATTGCCTGCCCTGGCGCAGAACGTGGTGCCGGGGATCGAACTGCCGTCCCTGCAGTTGCCTAAGCTTGCCTAAGCTGGTGCTTTAGACTGCTGAGCTATTTTGCTGGCCCAATAAAGTGCTAAGAGGAAGTGTCAGATGTCTAAGAACGTTTCCTAGACTTTTCCATCCCTCTGCAGTGCTGGGCTCGCTGTACAGTGGCCCTGCCCAGAAGATCTCCCATGTTCCTTTCCTCTTGGAAAATCCCGTGAGTCTCCATAAAGTACAAAGGCTGCTGCCCCAAGCAACTGCCCTGAGAGTCACCTTTGGAAGCTTGGAATTTCTCAGCACTTCCTGTCCCCAGGGTCTCTCTCTCCCCTGGGGTTGGATCCTAAGCCTGCCTGGAGAGAGAAACAGGCACACCAGCAACTGCCTGGCATCTTTGTATCTCACAGTAATCAAACACTAGGGTCGCAGTCTGACTTTTTCTGGTAGGCACATAGTTGGGGGAGGAGTCCTGGATGGCCACGTATGGAGACATTGTGTGTCTGAAAGCTACCTGAGGAATGCTGGGTCCCTATGTGCCTTCCCTAGAATCCTCCGGCTTCTCTCTGACTCCAGACCTTGCACCCTGGCTCTGGCCAAGTCCAGGAGTAAAAACATCTTGGCTTTACTGATAACATAAATCATATAGAATAAATGAACTTATATTTAGTATAGCCAGCATCTAGCCAGTAGTGTCCCTGACACTGAATAGCAATTAATTATTGCTAATCCTCACCATTATGATTAGTATTTGGCTTAAAGGGTCTTCTGATTGTTTTCTGGTTAAGTAGAATGGGTCTCTAATACAAGAGAGAACGACCTGAGCGGCAGGGTACCAAGGCTGCTTCTCCACCAGCAGCGCCCCTGTCACGCTGTGTGATGTCGCCCAGCTCCTTGTACCCCAGGCCTCCTCTCTCAGATGGGCGTGGAGGTGCCCGACCTGCCTGTGCACACCACGGTGACGGTTTCTGGCTGTCGCAGTGTTCGTTTCAGCAGCTCGCATGCTAATTTCCAGCTGTCTCAGACGTGCAAGCCGGCGTCCTCCTCCGACCTGTTAGCGCACGTTGCATAATAGCACTTCTGCGCCACCGAGCAGGCGCTGCGCAGGTCCCCTTCCTGCAACGCTGGACTCGTTCTATCAGAGTAAGAAGCACTCCTTGGACTCATGAACGCTTTCCTGATTTGTTTTCAGCAGATGGCCTGAGGAAGCGCCCTCAGGGTCACGCAGGTCGCTAGCGCAGCAACTTGTTGGGAGGCGGGGACAGGGACGCGCGTTTGCCCAGTGCTCCCTGGGCGTGCCTCTTTCCTGTGACCTTGCACCCATTGTTTCAGGTAGGGGCCTGAAGGGACCCTTCAGAGGCAGGAGTGTCACACCCACTGCACAGGAAAGCACAGGCTCGGAGGAGTGAAGTGTCCAGGACCAGGCAGTGTGAGACGAGGCACGTGGAGCCCGAGTCCTGGCTCTCCCCCGCCGGAAGCTGTGTTTGACTGCGCAGCCGCCACGAATGCTTTCTGTAGAAAGCAGGCAACAAGGTTTGCATGGGGAGGGCCACGGCATGGAGATTCAGCGTCGTTTAGGCCAGGGGAACACGATGGAAGATGCTCCGGCCTCCAGAGCTGCGTACAGTGCCGGCTGAGCAGACTGGAAGCGCTGTCGTGGAGCATCAGTGGCGCGCCGCCCCTTCACTGAAGAGGAAATCGATATGTAAAGTAACAGATGAGAGGCTGTTGGGCGAGCAGGTTGCCCGCTCCCGGCAAAGGTGCCCCCTTGGGTTAAATCTAAGAAGTGACTCAGCGTCACTGACGCACAGAATGTGGATTGATTGAAAAAACTTAGTGAATGGCCCTGAGTCCAAGGACCAAGACCTGCCAGGCAGGGGAGGCCCAGCTGACTAGAGCGAGCGGGCGTCGCGGTGGGAGAGGGCGCTGCGTGGTGCCTCGGGCCTGCGGTGGGTGCAACGCACGTGTTCTTCACGCAGTCCTCTCAGCGCATCAGGGCTGAGTGAGCCGAGGGTCAACGTCAGAGACGGGATGGGGGATTCTAAAGCAAATGCTGTGGAGAAGATGCCGGATGGGAACCCGTGCGCGTGCAGAAGGTGGCTCAGCGGTGGGTGGCAGCAAAGCGGCCTCTCCAAGGGGTGGAGAACTGCATGATGAGGCCCTGTCTCAGAAAGACAATCAATCAATCAATCAATCAATCAATCAATAAACAACATAAAGAAAGTCACTATGTATTTGTTAGCGGGAAACTCCAAGAGGAAGAGATAAAAATATATATATTTGTTATATATGACAAATTTTAACAGACATGAAAAATCAAATGAGCAATAACACAATTTTACTGGGGACTTAACATCCCATTGACACAAAGAGATCAACTATGCAAAAAAAAAAAATCAGCAAAGAAAACAGAACTGAACCAAACTTGTGAAGAAACGGACTTAGTAGGCCTTTGTAGCGTGTTCCACCCAACAGCATCAGGATTTTCATTCTTCTTGGCTGCACATGGGATGTTCTCCGAAACAGACCACATACTAGAATGTAGAACATGCTTAAGTAATTTCAAAGGAATGGAAATTATCCTAAGCATATTATCTGACCGTAGTGCAATGAAATTGGAAAATATTGACAAAAGAAATAGCGAAAACTTCATAAACCCATGGAAACTAAATAACACCTTTCTGAACAATCAGTGGGTCATAGATGAAATTAAAGTTGAAATTAAACAGTATTGACAATTGAATGAAAAGGCGATACAACTTGCTGGAACCTGTGGGATGTGATGAAAGCTGTCTCAAGAAGAAAATTTATAGTGGTAAGTGCTCACATCAGGAAAGCAGGATGAGCCTAAATAAACCTTCTTCTGCTGCACCTCAAGCTCTTAGAAAAAGATGAGCAAGTTAAGCCTAAAGTCCCCCAAAAGGCAGAAAAGTATAAAGAGCAGAAATAAGTGCAGTGGAGACAAAGAAAATAATCCAAAGAATTAATGAACCAGACATTTAGTTTTTTGAAAGAACAAATAAAATTGATAAAACCCTAGCCAACCATATCCAAAAAAGGAAGGAAAAATTCAAACTCATGCAACAAGGAATGAAAAGGGTGAAGTCACTATAGACCCTATAGAAAGTCAGCAGATCATCAGTACCGATCTCCATGGAAACAGAAGAAATGGGCAGATCCCTGGATATATATGAAGTACCAAAGCTGAATCAAGAAGATATAAAAATTCCGAAAAACCCAGTATCAGTGGTTGAAATTGAAAATGTAGTAAAAATCCTGCCAACAAAGGAAAGCCCAGCTCCTGATGGATTCACAGCTGAATTCTACGCGAAATTTAGAGAAGATTTATTGCCAAGAGTTTCTTCTCAAACTCTTTGATTAAATTGAAAGGGAAGCAATTTTCCCAAACTCGTTCCCAAAACTCCCAAACTTGGAGACAATTATTATCATTATTATTATTGTTGTTGTTTTTGCTGTTGTTTTTATTGTTGTTGTTATTATTATTATTATTGTATTTTTATGTGTTTGGCACAGGTCTTACTACTCAACTTAGACTCATGGTGATCCTTCTGTTTTCAGCCTTCCCAGTGATGGGATTACAGGTGTGCACCACCACATCTGGTTTCAGGTGGCCGGCTCAGTGCACCCAGGGGTGAGGCCAGCATGGCATGTGGTGCAAGGGATTGAACCCTGGCCCCCTGCACTTGTCTAAGCAGGCGTTTAGTCCACTGAGCTATGTTGCCAGCCGTCGGAGGCAGTTATTACTCTGATACCCAAATGAGAGAAAGACCCAACCAAAAAAGAAAACTATAGGCCAATCTCCCTAATGAAGAAAAGTGAAAAGATCCTGAATAAAATACTAGCAAACAGAATGCAGCAAATCATCAAGAAGATTGCACACCACAACCAAGTGGGATTCATCCCAGGAATGCAGGGATGGTTCAATATATGCAAATCCATAAATGTAATACAACATGTCAGCAGAGCCAAAGACAAAAATCACATGATTGTCTCAATAGATGCAGAAAAGGCTTTTGACAACAATATTCATTCATGATTAAAAATCCTATGGAAAATCAGAATAGATGATCTTTACCTCGATCTGATAAAAGCCATCCATGACAGACCAATAGCCAACATCATACTTAATGGACAAAAATTAAAAGTCTTCACTTTAAAATCAGGAACAAGACAAGGAGCCCTACTGTGACCACTTCTATTCAGGAGACAGTAGCAAGAGCAAGGAGACAAGAGAGAAATAAAAGAAATAATGATTTGAAAGGAAGAAGTGAAATTGTCATTATTTTCAGATGACATGATACTCTACATAGAATACCCCAAAAACTCCACCAAGGGACTTGTAGATTTAAAAATCAAACTCTGTAGCATAACAGGATGCAAAGTCAACATTCAATGATCAACAATATTTCTATACAGAAACAGTGAACACATTGAGAGAGAAATTTGGGAAGCTATACCTTTCACAATAACACCCCACACCCAAAATGACATACTTCAGAATCGATTTCACAAAGGAAGTAAAAGATTTATTGGATGAAAATTATAGTATTCTGAAAAAAGAGATTGAAGAGGATTTCGGAAAATGAAAAGATGTTCCTTGCTCCTGGAAATGGCCCTACTCCCAAAATTGTTATACAGATTCAATGTAATCCCTATTAAAATATCATTAATATGCCTCGTAGATCTAGAAAAAACATTCTTAAAATTCATCTGGAGCCAGAAGAGACCTACACTAGCAAAAGCAATTCTGGGTAAAAAAGGAAAGGCAGGGGGCATCATAATCCCTGACTTGAAGTTATGCTACAAAGCTACTATGATAAAACTAGCACAGTACTGGCAGAAAAAAAAAAAAAAAAAAAAAAAGATAAACTGGAGGCTTTTTATAGGTAAATGGATGCAACTAGAGACTGTATTGACAAGTGAAATCAATCAGACCCACATGTGCAAACATCATATTGTCTCACTACTGTGAGAACCTTAAAGAATAAGTAAAATCTGAAAGGTGCATGTCTTAGTTACTTTCACTCGTTGCTGGGACAAATACCCGACAATCAAAATGAAGAAAGGAAAGGTTTATTTAGCTCACAGTTGCTGGAGGTTTCAGTCCATATTCGGCTGGCCCAGGGCAGAGGGCATCCAGTTCATGGCGGCAGAACAACCAACTCACCGGAGCAGAGAGTAACAGCCCTTTAAAAAGTCTCTTTGTGCTCAGTCACTCTGACGTGGGCCCATTGTGCCCTAGGGTGGAACCAATCATACCCCTGGATGGGCCCTTGATCCCGCTCTAGGGAGGAGCCAATCATATCCTAGGCAGGCCCAGATCATGCTCCAGGGAGGAACCAATTATAGCACATAATCCTATTGGATCATGACTCATGTCTCAAACTCTAGAAGTCCCCGCCCCATGATTGCGTTAGGCTTTGGGGGGACAACTAGACATAAACCATAACATTCCGCCCCTGGACCCCCAAAGTCTCATGGACATCCCTTTGTACAAAAGACATTTGAGTCCATCTCAAAAGAGTTGTCAAAGTCCCAACAGTTTCAGCACTGCTGAAAAGTCCAAGTCCCAAGTCTCCAAGATCCAACGCTAATTCTCAACTGTGAGCCCCTGTATAAAAGAAAAGTTAAGCATATCCAACATTCAAAGGTACAAGATAAACATTACCAATCCAACAGTTGCAAACAACAGGGTAATACAA
Source organism: Capromys pilorides (assembly GCA_004027915.1). Taxonomy (NCBI): domain Eukaryota; kingdom Metazoa; phylum Chordata; class Mammalia; order Rodentia; family Capromyidae; genus Capromys; species Capromys pilorides. Next base: position 111 of record PVKN010011240.1, on the reverse strand, counting down.
AACACTGGGACCAACACATGTCCAAAATCCAGCAGGGTAAACATTAAATCCCATAGTTCCAACTGGAACATCTGAAGCAGTCTTCACTGAGTTGTGACCTCCAAAGGCCTT
>PVKN010011239.1:0-21860 GCA_004027915.1 Capromys pilorides | reverse complement strand
TACCTTTCTGCAGTTATTCTACTTCAGATGCTATTAATTTAGAAATGACTTTTTCAACTTCAGTGGTTATATCTGATCTGATTCCCTCTATGTTTTTCTGCAGCTGTTTTTTAACTTCAGTCTCTAGTAATTCAAAGATTTCTTTTTTAACTTCAGAGGTTATCTTCAATCCGAGTTCCTCTATATGTTTCTGCATTTGTTTGTTTACTTCAGATGCTACGAATTCAGAGATTTCAGCTGCATGATTCCCATTTTCTTGTATGGTAGTGTCTCCTGTATTTGTTTCAGGTGGGCTCAGGACCTGAGATTACATTTTGCTCCTTGTCTGTATCATTCTGATTAGCTGTGATCTTTGGTGCAGGACTGCGTGCCCACGGGTTGTTCATTCAGTCTGGGCTGCTGGGTCAGCAGAGCTGCTTGTGGGCCAGGGGAGGGGGTTCTCACTCACCTAATGGGCCTGGTGCTGGGTGATAGGCTGCGCTGGTGGCGGGCTGGAGGAGATCTCAAACAGCAGGTGTGGCACTGGTTGGTGGGCCTGGTGCTGGCAGGCCTGGTGCTGGTTGATGATGGTAGGCTGCACTGGCGGCAGCCCAGAGGTCTCACCTAGTGGGCCTGACACTGGTGGGCCTGACACTGGCTGATGATGGTAGGCTGCGCTGGCGGCAAGCCAGAGGTCTCACCTGGCTGGCCTGGCGCTGGCTGATGATGGTAAGACATAATAATATATTAATATTATTTTTGTGCTTCTAAATAAGTACCTCACTTCTGTTATCTCATTTTTTAGCTTTAAATGAAGTAGCTTGATCTTTAGCCACCATCAATGAGAATTCAGAATACTCACTCTCTTTCCTTTGCCTCATGTAGTTATTGCATCCCATTTCTATGCATGTAATTTCACTCTGTTTTTGAACCCTAATTTCCATATTTTCTTAGTTTTGTGTCCACTTTTAATTACATTTAAGCTCATGGCCCTAAAAGAGTAAATTGGATCCTTTCTCTTACATAATTTGCAATAATTAATTCAAAATGGATCAAAAACTCAAGCACAAGATTTAAAACTATTAGAGGAAAATATATGGGGAAAAACTTGATGTCATTTGATTTGGCAATGATTTCTTCAATATGATGCCAAAAGAATAAGAAATGAGAAAATATATAAATTGAACAGTATCAAAATTTAAATTTTTTTTCTTCAAAGGACACAATGAAAAGACAAGCAACAGAATGGGAGTGAATATTTGTAAATTATCTCCTACAACCCAACAGTAATTTTAAAATGAGCAAAGGTGGGTATTTGTCTAAGGAAGACACATAGATGACCAAATAAATGCATAGAAAGATACTCAGGATCACTAATGTTACAGAAATGCAGATTAAAACTATAAAGATACCACCAGACCTTCAACAGAATGGCTGCTATGAAAAAAAGTGGGAGGAGGAGAAGGAGAAGAGAAAAGGGAGGAGGGGAGGAGGAAGGTATGAAGGGGAGGGGGGAGGAGAAAAAAGGAATGAAAGGAGATTAGAGGAAGAAGCAAGGAAGCAAGAAGGAAGGAAGGAAGGAAGGAAGGAAGGAAGGAAGGAAGGAAGGAAGGAAGGAAGGAAGGAAAGAAAGAAAGAAAGAAAGAAAGAAAGAAAGAAAGAAAGAAAGAGAGAAAGGGCCATTTTGTGAAGAGACAGAGACTGAGCAGTTGCTACTGCATTGCTGACCTCGAGCAGCATCAACTCCATGTAGAACCTTGGAGCAGGAGATTCAGAATTGAATCTCTTCTCTCATCCCTCTCCTGGTCTCTGTCACTGTCAGCAACTTTATCTTTAAACATGATGGCTAGCAATGTTACCAACAAGACAGGTCCTTGCTCCATGAATTCCTGTGTGTTCATTGGGAATCTAAACACTCTTGTGGTGAAGAAATCTGATGTGGCGGCCATCTTCTCAAAGAATGGCAAAATTGTGGGTTGCTCCGTTCATAAGGGCTTTGCGTTTGTCTAGTATGTTAATGAGAGAAATGCCTGAGCTGCTGTAGCTGGAGAAGATGGCAGAATGAATGCTGGCCAGGTTTTAGATATTAATCTGGCTGCAGAGCCAAAAGTGAATAGAGGAAATGCAGGTGTAAAATGATCTGCAATGGAGATGTATGGGTCAGTATCAAAACAGCCTTCTCCATTCCCTCTACTCAGCTCCTCTTTTGACTTGGACGATGACTTTCAACGTGATTATTATGACAGGATGTACTGTTGCCCAGCACATGTCTCTCCTCCTCCTCCTGTTGCTCGGGCTGTAGTGCCCTCGAAACACTAGCGTGTATCAAGAAACACCTCCTGAAGAGGCAAAAGTGGCTTCAGTTCTAAGAGTGGCCAGCGGAGATCTTTGTTCAAGTCTGGAAAGTTGAAAGGTGATGACCTTCAGGCTCTTAAGAAGGAGCTGACCCAGGTAAAACAAAAAGTGGATTCTTTACTGGAAAGCCTGGAGGAAACTGAAAAGAAACAGAGCAAACAAGCAGTGGAGATGAAGAATGAGAAGACCCAGGGAGGAACAGCCCACTGCCTCCTAGAAGAAAGACGAGACTAGTGTGAAGATGGAGTCTCAGGGGGCTGCAGATAACTGTGCTGAGGAGGGGGATCTCCTGGGTGATGATGAAAATGAAGATGGGCGAGGACCAGCTGGAGTTGATCAAGGATGATGAAAAAGAGGCTGAGGAAGGAGAGTATGACAGAGACAGGGCCATGTCGAGGATGACTTTTAAGCACATAGTAGCGTTTGGAAGTCTTGTCCCAATATTTCTTTATCTAGGCACTTGTCAAAGATCCAAATTTCACCAGATTCTCTCCCCTAGTGTCTTCAGTGCATGCTCTCTGTTCTCCCTGTGTCCAGCATGTTCAAAACTGTGCTGTGCCTAGCACCATTCACTTCCTTTGATGCTCCTAGTAGTTTTGTTAAGTCTTCTGTAATTTTTGCTTTTTAATTTTGATACCTCTTTATGACTTAATAATAAAAGAGTTGTATGGTTTTTATCAAAAGAAAGAAAGAAAGAAAGAAAGAAAGAAAGAAAGAAAGAAAGAAAGAAAAAGAGAATGTTGGTTTTCAAAGAAACAACTCTGATTCATTTATCCTGTATTGTTCTTTTAGTCTCTGTCACTTATTTCGCTCTGATTTTTGTTATTTCTTCCCTTCTACTGGTTTTAAGTTTGCTTTATTTGTGTTTCACTAAAACCTTGAGAGGTGTCACTAATTTATTTGAGATCGCTCTGAATTTCTAATATAGGCACTCACAGCCATAAATTTCCCTTAAAATTGTCTTCACTTTCATCCCACACATTCTAGTACAGTGTGATTCCATTTGTACTTGATTTTCAGGAATTTTGTTTTTTGGGGTTTTTTTTCTTAATTTATGCAATTGGTACAGGGTCTCACTGTGCAGCTCAGACTCAAAGTGATCCTCATTTTCAGCCTCCCATGCTGGAATTACAGGCATGCACCACCCCCAATTTCTTCAATGACTCACTGATCATTCAAAAGTGCATTATTTAATCTTCATGTGGTTGTATAATTTCTGTTACTGTTGGTTTCCAGTTTCATTCCACTGATAAGATACACTAAATTATTCACTTTGTGGATTTGTTAAGACTTACTTTATGTTTTAAAGTATCACCTGCTTTAGATAATTTTCCATAGCTGATAAGGAGAGTGCAATCTGCTGTCAAAAGATGAAATATTCTTTATATGTCTGTTAAGTCCATCTGATCTCTAATGAACTTATTTAGCACCACTATTTCTTTGGTTTTTTGTCTCGATAGCCTATTTGTGAGAACGAAGTCTTGAAGTCGCCATTATTATATTGTAGTCTATCTGCTACTTTATGTTGAGTACTGCTCGTTTTGTGAAGCTGGATGCACTGATGTTTAATACACATATACTTATAATCATTATACCTTCTCAATGGACTGTTTCTTTTTACCCACATGTAGTGGTCTACTTTACCTCTTCTAATTGTAGCTTGAAGTCTACTTTATCAGGTATCAGTGTAGGGGATCCTGCTTGTTTTGGGATTCTACTTGCATAGAATAGAATCTTTTCACTATCTTTTTACTGTCAGATTTCATATATCTTTGCCAGGAGTGTGTGTTTCTTGTGGGCAGCATGTAACTGGGTTTAGTTTTTAATCCAGTCCAAACTTCTGTACCTTTTACTTGGCAAATTAAGATCAGTTGCATCTAAGGCTTTAATAGAATGACATATATTGCTTCCTATTATCTCATTGAGTGCTTGATTCTGGTTTGTTTATCTATTTTGTAATGAGATTGATTCTTTCTCATACACTCTTGATTGTGTTTACCTCTCTTTTCTGTGTATGTGATTCCTTTCTGAGTATGTATCACAGACTGATAAGGGCTTAAACCTCCTACATGAATGGACATCAAAGGTGTAAATAAAAGAGACAGGTGGTATGATTTTAGGGCTTCAGGAGGTTCAAAACCCTCTAACAGAATTTGAGACCCTCTGACAGCTGAGACAAAGAACTTCTCTGGGCGGCCCATATTTATTTGGGTTTTCAAACAAAGGAGTAGGATACTGAGGCAAGCATGGGGATCTGAACAGGACCTTGAGAATCAGTTGAGATATTTTTCCAAGTTATAAATTATGTCAATTAGGAGAACTACCTTATCTCTGGGTTGACATTTACTATAGGAATGAGACGTCTATAACTGCAGTCTCCTACTTACTTGGAGTTGGAGCCAGATGTCTTCAGCTGCATCTTTATCTTGTCCTTTGAAGCATAACGGCTTCACAGGCCACTACAGGCCTCAGCAAGGGCCAGTGATTCATGGAGGGTCACTTACTATGAATCCTCTGCCCATCTCCTGACCAGAGCCTAGGCTTGGGACAGACGCAGTGATCTCCATCAAGTATGCTTTGTAAAACTGATATAGCAGTCACAAATCCTTTGTTTATGGTTACCTTAGAAGAAAATAATCTTAGATATAAATGACAAATATCTTAGAAGATATTATTTCCCCAATAAGTCTGAAAGATAGTTCTGTAGGTTATAGTAGTTTAATAGTATAGTAATATAGTTTGGCAGTTATTGTTTTTTCAGGGCTCAAAATTCATCATTTGAAGCTCTCCTGGCCTCTAGAGTTGGTTGAGAAATCTTCTTCTATTCCGATGAATTTGCCATTGAAATCATTGCACATTTTCTCTTGCAGCTTTTAGTGGCCTTTTCTAGTTTTGAATTTTTGTCAATTTAACCAGGATATGCTGTGAAGAGGTGCTTTTCTGGCTCTATGTATTTGGAATTTTAAATCCAGTCCCTGAATATCCTATATTTGCACAATTTTTAAAGTTCTATTATTTTACTGAATATGTTTTCTATGCTATTAGCCTATATTTCCTCTCCTTCCTTGAGGCTTGAGTCTCCAGTTCGGTCTTTTAATGCTACAGAGCTTTAGTATACTCCCTTAATGGGTTCTTACTCTTTTCTCTTTATTGTTGCCTAAATGTTCTAGTTCATTTACATCATATTCAAGCCCTAATATGCTTCTTTTCTGCTTGATCATATCTGTTGGTGAGACTTTCAGTGGAGTTTTTTTATTCAACTTACTCAGCTTTCCATTTCTAAGATTTCTGTTTGCTTCCCCCCTGCAAGTCTTCTTCGTATTGAAATACTAATTTGTGTCCTGCGTTCTCTTTTTAAAATTTATTCATCTACTTACTTGCAACTTCTTTGAATTTGTTAATCATTTTAACAATCAATTTTTTGAAACTATTTCTATTACTTCATTCCCTTTGATATCTATGGGCTCCATTATTTGAAAGTTATGAACTTTTGAAGGCCTTTGTCCTTGTTTTATCATGTTTTTTGTATTTCTATGCTGGAACTTGTACATCTGTCAGTAAGCAGTTTTCCCTTTAGGATGTTCCTGGAGCTATGGATATATCTCAGTGTCCAAGAAACTCTTTGGCCTCCTTTAAGAACTAAAGTGAAAGAAAAAAAAAAGAATCAAAGTGAATGTACTATAGAGCTATCTGTATAGCCTAAACTATGAAAACAACCAAGGTTTCCAACAACTAATTAGTGGGTACAAACGATGTGGCCCATACACTCAATGGGATATTATCAATGATAAAGAAGAATAAAATCATGGCATTCTCAGGAAAGTGGTGAAACTGGAGAGCATCATGTTAAGCAAAATGATCCAGATTCAGAGCTGCATCATGAGAGCTCCCTCATCTATAGAAAGTAGGAAAACAAACAAACAGAAATCATGACATATAAGTAGATGAAAGACTGTTAGACAAAAAGAAGAGGTAGGGCTGGGGAGATAGTCTGGCTGTCTAAACACCTGCCTGGCAAGCACAAGGACCTTGGTTCGATCCCCAGTACCATATGCTGTGCCAACCGTGCACTGAGTCAGCCACCAAAACGAGGTGTGGTGGCCCATGCCTGCAATGCCAGGGTTATAGAGGCTGATACAGGAAGATTACTACAAGTTCAAGCTGTGTAGCGAGACCCTGTACTAAACAAATAAACAAATAAATACTTTTTAAAAAATTATTAAAAATAAATAAAAACTTAAAAAAAGAGGTAAAGACAAGGATGTGTAATGGGGAGGTGTAAATGATTGTTAGATGTGTGTTCAAGTATGTCAAAGTGAAACCTATTTTTCTGTATTACTAATATGAACTAATTAACAAAGCCATTAGGTTTGTGAACATAAAATTCTGAATACTCTACTGTATGCTTGGTAAACACAACAATTGTACAGCTGCTTGTAGACAAACCACCTGTAGGTTATTATGATGAAATTTCCCATTTGGAGTTTAAATTGATTTTAGTTTATGAAAAAACAGAGGTATCCAAAGACATAACTCATTGTAAGATATGGCCCTTGTTCAGAGCTCAATTTTAAAAATCAACTATTGGAGAAATATTTTAGAGACAATCATAGAAATATCAACATTTATTGGATGGTAATAAATAATTACTATCATTTATTTTAGATGCTGTAATAATATACTCTTAAAATAATTTCTTCTGTCTAAAAAAACCTCCTTCTGTTTTAAAGATGCCTACTAAGATACAGCTGTAGGCTGGGAAGACAATGATGATAAAATAAGAGCAGGATGGGATTGGCTATTATAACTGTTAAGGTTGGATGCAAGACATGAGGTGATCATTGTATCATTCTCTCTATTTTGTGCATTTTCAAATTTTTCTAGTAAAAAGTTTGCATCCCAGAAATGAAAATAAAGAGTTCACTGTCAGTTCTTCTTTCCCAGTTGGCCAAGCCTGACTGGGCTGGCAGGTCTCCCTGGAGCTGCGTACGCACCACAGGCTCATGGAAACAGGGTCCTCTGAAATGTTCCTTGCACGAGTTGGATCAATATAACGTCCTTGGCTCACACTTCCTGTTCTGGGTGTCTGACAGGCACTGTTCCTTCGCCCGCTGGTGTTTAACATCGCAGTGGATGTGAATGTCCTGATATGAGCAGCCTGGTTTTTCGCCCTCTGCAAATTCACTTCAATCTTTTGTTCCCCATCAAGTTGGCCCTTCAACTGTTAAGAGTCTGGTATTTTCACTAGGATGCTTCCTGCTGTGACACTCTGACTCATCTTCCCTGGCACACCTACACTGTCCTCTACCCTATGTCATACTACCCTTCAATATGTTGAATTACATATTTTATTATCAAAAAGTTTTCCCGAATTATATCTTTAAATGTTTGGATCTCCTTCTACCATTCATACTTGTCATCTAAAAGTATGAATGTCGCATGCATCTAGTTACATGCATCTGAGATATATATATATATATATATATATATATATATATATATATATATATCCCCAGTGCTCCCATCGCTGGGTTTTTCAGAGCATCTCTTTCCTTCATGCTTCCTCCACTCGTGGCTTCATCCCATGACCTCTTGCCCCTGCCTTAGTCCACGCTTCACACTCCCATTGTTGCTCCCCACCTCGTTTGTGTCCATGCATTTCTGCTTTGGCATATTCTGTCATTAGATAATTGCTTCATTGACAATGTTTTTACATTAATTTAAAACAAATTTTAAGGATATGTTTTTCATCTGTTTAGGAGCCAGTGTCCTCCATCTGCTGTTTGATTTAGCTCCTATTTGCCAATTTTTTTTTTTTGTATAAAATCTTTCTTTCAGCAACTTCTAAAAAACATTTCATCATTTAACGAATTGCATTTTCCAAAACCAGCTATTTTCAAGCGATCTTTTACTGGAGGGCGTGGGGAGGCTTCCAGGCTCCGTTCCCTTGTCCGTCATCCCAGAAATAGATCACTTCCTGCAAATGTAGCTCATCTCACATTTTTTTCAGCCCTCTCCTGTATTTCTCAGAGCCAAACCAGGAGCAGAGCCTGCTGCAGCAGCCCTGGAGATGTCATTTCCTAAACAACTTTGCTAACTTTCTCACTTGGAGGGAGCGCTGCACCTTCAGCATCAATTTTTCACTCGTGCTTCCTGGAGCTGCCGTCTCTTGGCTCTCCCGGTGCTGCTTCTTGCTTCCTCTTGCACAGCTACTGGACAGTTTCATCGTCTCTTGGCAGCCTGCACAGGTGTTGTAGATCTCTCTCTCTCTCTCTCTCTCTCTCTCTCTCTCTCTCTCTCTCTCTCTCTCTCTCTCTCTCTTTCCTCTCAAAATATAGAAACTCTTTAATTTGTTTTTTTCTTCTGTCTTTTATATAATTCCAAAGACAAGAAGGAGGAAATGCTGAACGTGTATGCCCTGGTTTATATCAGAAATCTAAATTTATTTTTAGAAATATATTATCGCGGAGCTTTGTGGTTCACATTTTATCAATCAGCTTTAGTTTTGTTATTCTGGTTTTAATAATTTTACCTTTTGTAAAAGTAGCTCACCTTCTTCTGATGTGATGTGCATGTAAAACTTGCTTAGTCCGTGGAAGGCTCCCTTGGTAGGCGTAGACAACCTGAGCTGGGAAAGCATAACAGCAATATGAAGGGAAAGAGAAGCCCAGAAATTGGAACTCTGCACTTGCTCAATCCCGAAGCAGAAGCGGGATTATTACTGTGAGCCAACTGACGCTGCCTTCCCAGCTGCTGCACCGGATCCAGCTTTAACTGCGAGGTGACAGGATGATCTTATTTTCTTTCGTGTAATGAAACCAGGATCTTCCCTGGTCGATAAGTGTGTGGAAGCATCTGGACTCACTGACTGCAGCAGACCTTAATAGTGCGGAACTCACTAGGGGAAAGTTGTGTGTATCATATTGTCATTTTGCATCTGTTACTCTGATTAGGATCATTGTAATACATTCAAATTCATTAATGGCGGCTACTTTGGACCCCTAAATAATTAATGGAATCATAGGTGCCTCCCTCAGCAGCAGCTCGAAGGCAGAGTGTCTCAGGCAGCCCTGGGAGCTCCGAATAAACAGCTCTCACCTGCAGCTGAGTGGGCTTGCCAGGCTGCTCCGCTCCTCTTCCTGAGCCTCCCTTAGCTGAGCCTGGGAAAATGGGCAAATGCGGAGGAGCGCCTGGGAGGGAGAGAGTGCTGAAGTCTCCAGGAAGGGCAAAGGTTCCAAGTGCAGACGCCGGCTCGACCCGGATTCGAGATCCACGATAGTGGACCCTGGTTCTCAACCCTGTCACAGGCTCCTCAGTGAATGCTATGTGCTCTGTGTGCGGAGAGGCTCTGGGCAGAGACCCGTCATCTCCTGGAGAAAGAAAGGCGGCAAGATCGGGAAGGTGCTACGCTGTGGACTCCAGTTCACCACAGTGCTATGATGCTGTGTGTAGCTTTCCTTACCCTAAATTCCTAGAGAGATTCCAAAGCCTGGAGGAAAGAATTTCTTCTTTTTCTAAAATATACAAGACCTCATCCTCCCCTGTGTTACTGCATTGCTTGCGCCTCTCCTTTCAGCCTGTATTCTGAATGGGAGCAGCTGCCCACATACGAAGTGAAGGTGCCAATATTCAGAGACTTTTCCAGAAGCAGACTTGAAGCCATAAAAAAAAAAAAAAACCCTCCAATTTATTAGGGTATGATTAAAAATGCACACACAATTAACTGTGGAAATGCTTGTTTCTTCATATCCTCAGGACAACAATTCTGGCCAGATTTTTCAATTTATCTGCATTTCATCAGTGTGGAAGCCCATATAAATAAATGGCAGTGGCGTATCCTGGGGCAGGGAAGAGGTCATGAAAAAATCCATAATCCACAGAAATTGAAAGTCTTAATAAAGATAATGCCCTGCTCAGGAACTGTGGAGTTAATGCATACTTGTAAATGTCTCAAGAAAAGATAGAGAAAGAAGGAAAGGAGGGAAAGGGAGAACAAAACTTAGAAACTAAAGTTGAGAGGAGAGGACCAAGATAAAAGGCTGAGGAATCTTAACACCAGGATCCCTCTCCTTGAGGCTGGAGCCCAGCCTCCTTGGTTTTCTTTCTAGTTGTCTCTCTGATATTCTCCAGGAAGCATCCACAGATGAGTTTGGTCAGCTCTGTCACTGCCACCATTAGAAGCCCGAATGATCATCAGAACATCAAAGCCAGTGAAGGGAATCAGAGGATGTGCGCTGCACTTATCTGCCACCAACCACACCAGGGCAGGGACAGATGGGGGCTGAAACATGGCAGGAGGGGTGCAGGGCTTGGAGACGGGACAGGCACTGAAAGAAAAGCACATTTTAGCAAATGTCGCTAAAAGCCATCACGTGTCAGATCTCTCTTACTCGTAGGGCATCAAACATTTACAGGTGATCCCTGACTTACCATGCTTAGACTTACGATTTTCCAACCTTACAACGGTGCAAAAACTGTAACTTCCAGTCAAAACTGGATCTTGAGTTGTGGATTTTGATTTTTCTTCTGAGGTAACAATATGTAGCAAATACTCCCCTGAGATTCTACCAAGGGAAGGTCAAACTGCGGCACCCAGCCAGTCATGGAGCACCAGGGTATAAACATCTGATACGAGAATCTCCTCTGTGCTAGGCTATGATGTGGACGACATAGGTGTAGTAAATGTACTGTGTGTGTGTGTGTGTGTGTGTGTGTGTGTGTGTATGTGTGTGCGTGCGTGTGTGTGTGTGCAGGGTTTCACTATGCAGCTTGGACTCATAGTAATCCTCTTGTTTCCAGCCTCCCAAGTGCTGGGATTACAGGCATGTGCCACCACGCCCAGACTCCATTGCCACTTAGCACACTGGAGAGCGGGGCCAGTACGGTGTGCCAGCCATTGAATCCTGGTCCCTGAATTTTCTTAAGCAAGTGCTTAGTCCACTGAGCTATACCACCAGCCCTAGTAAATATACTTTTGATTATTTTCAACTTACAACAGGTTTATCTGAACATAACCTCACAGTAAGTCAAGGACCATCTGTCTTTATTTAAATTTAGCTATCACTGCAAACTCTCCAGATTGCACTCATTTACTAATGAATAAACTCAATGCGTACTAAGAATTTCATTAGTGGGTAAAGAGCCCAGATATGAACCACACATACCCAATCCAAAGTCTATGCGTTTAACCACAGCCCTGATATGGAAGACTCTGTTATCTCTTTAGTGTGGTGTGTGGTTGACCCTCTGGCAAGATACACAGGTAGGAAGAGTGTGTCTCTAAGTTTTACTTTGGTTAAATCTGAGACACAAGAGATATAAGGAAATCTGGTTTTGGACATGGGCAGTACAACTGACCACTGAGAGGAGAGACCAGAAACCAAGAACCTCTGGTTCCTTTAGATTATGAATTACATGTAGATGATAAATAATCATTCAATGCATGATTTAATTTCCTCTGTCAAACTGTATGCCTAGCATTAAGCATAACAGTGCCTGGCACCTGGTAAGTGCCCCGAAGTGCATTATGAGTGAGTCGGTAAACACACAAACTAATGAATAAATGTGCTTACAAAGAAAAAATACTTCTATACTCATCTGTAGAAGATCACTGCACATGGAACAACATACCAGCCCTACCATTATCAATCTTTTCGCCATACATGAGCACCCAAAATTCTCTTTAAGTGAAAGGAATGGAACAGTTATATAGTAATTTGTATAAGAGAATGTGTCAAGAGCAGTAAATCAGGCTCGGGCCATGAGCGTTCCCAAGCTGGTGGTGCACATACCACGCCATTGACGTTTTCCATCCTTAGCTATTATTTTTTAGCATTTCCTTGCACTGCTCTTTTACTACAGGAATCAATCTGAACTTTTAATTATTTGCTCTTTGACCTGACGCATATGGATTTACAGCACACTTTCAAGGCTATGGGATCTTTGCCTTGGATTTTCTACTATTTAAAGATCAATTTTAACTAAGCACGGCTAATTAGAGATCAACAAACCCTTCCAATCTCTACCTAGGACTTATGTAAGTGTTTAAAATCTAGAAATTTGCCAACATAGTCAAAGTTAATTTCACAGGGAAGTATAAGAAAAACATTCATTTAAGAAACAGAACTTTTAATGGTCATTTTTAATTGACAGGGCCTTAAGAAAACAAAGGACAAGAAGTGAGACCTCCCAGGTTTCAAACAAATCACTAAACTTCACTAAATCTCAATTTGCCCAACTGAGAAATAAAGTGCTATTTTATTATAGTCAGTCTTGCTCCATAAGTGTGCCAAATTTATCAACAAGGTTTTGAATTATCTGAATAAACTTTCTTCTTTCATCTCTTCCATTGCTTCCAGAAAACCACTGCAAAAAGCTGATCAGCAGGCAGCTGGGTTGAAGTAAATCAAGATCCCCCAATTTCCATACTAAAAATATGAAAGCCTTCCCAGACGTATGTAAAGAGAGTCCTGTAGGTGTAAAAGCAACATGCTACATTTACATGAGATGAGCTTTTAATTTTTGTGTCCATGCTCTGGTACGTACAATCCTTTGAATATTGCGTGTGCACTTGTTTCTAAAACAATTTGTGCATCTTTCACTCTCAGTTAAAGACTCAAGTGATTTCATACATGATTTTCCCAAGTTAAATTTTCACTGAAAGTGGAAAATACTCAATTTCTGTTTGCACTAAGTGGTTTAAAATGCATGACAATTAATAAATGAGTCACATACAACCCTTTCCTGTAACTAATGCACTGAAGCTGAATTCATCAATTACAGGATACAATATCTACCTTGATGAATATATAGCAGCTTCCTTAGACTTTGTGCTTTTTTTTCTTTGTTTGCTTTGTTATTCTATGTATTCTATTCATAAACTGCCACTAGCAAGCTGTGGTAAAGGGATCTTCCTTCTCTCTGGCCACATTGCAATCCATACCTCACTGCACTGTAATAGCAACAGAAGCTCTAACTGCCCAAGCCAACTAGCTTTCTGAATCTGCACCTACAGCCCAGGGAAAATCTTGTATTAGGGTGTGACATGCTGGATTTAATGTGAGTGTTGCAGTCTGAAGTGAAAATTATTTGTACAGCTGGAATATAACATTTGCATAAGTTACAATTAAAAGGGAAAATATAATTACAAATTTTCAACTTAATTTGAATGGTTTTTAAAATGCTCATTTGGCACAGGCAACAGCTTGCAGGCAAACAGGACACACACTCAGAGTTGCACCCCTTTGTCTGGATAGCAATAGTGAGCTCTTTTTGGAGGGCTTGTCTTAACCACACGATCCCAACAGCAGTGTGCATGGAGAGCCTAATGCAAGGCAACGTCCGTTTTCAAAATAGGATTATAACATACACAGTCATTCATAAATATCTGCATCTTTTAATTGTTTCTCAAAAGGGAGCAACGAGTGATATCACACAGGAATATCATTTCTCCTGTGGAGGGAATGAGCAGTGGAATTTTAACTAGTTTCATTCCCTTTCAGCTCTCGGATCTGAGATCTTGGTCACATCTCCTGTACAGTGTTTTCCTCATATCACAGTCTCTTTAATGGCTCCAGTTTCTGATTTCTCCCCTCTTAATTACATGTGTTTTTCTTGTACCTCCTTCACGCTGAAGGCATGTCATTCTTCACAGAGATAGTCTCAGCTAGGTGTTCATGGGCTGAGTCATTTCGTTGGTCCATTTTCAAGACTTGTTTTCTACAGTGAAGATGAATCCTTTTTTTATCCTCAAACATAAAAATCAAAATTTTCATAAGGTTGTGGAGGGCATGTTTACTTGAAGCCTTACTTTCCCAAAGTCGTGATAGCCATGATTATAACAGAGCATGCATTGTGTTCATCAATGTGCTTTGAAAAATAGAGGAAAAAGAGAAAATTATTCCATTCAGGCTTTCTCAGAAAAAATGCATCAAAAAAGGCATATAAACAAAAAAATTACTATTATTGTGAACCGTACAATTAGTAATGTCTTTCTACTTTCCTAATCTTTCTTTTCACAGCTATCTCCAAATAATGAGTTACCAGAAGATACTCTTAGAAAAGATGAATTACAAAAACTGATCTTTTGTTCTATTTACCCTGGAATCTGCAGGGGAAATTCTATGTCAAACAGAAAGCTATAAACTAATAGTGTAACCTTATTTGTCTTTTTCCTGAGAATCACAAAGGTGCTACGTTGATAGAGAGTGTTATTAGGTAGTGTGCTTTTTTTAAATCACAGAAACCTCGTTTATTTAAAAAGTAGCAAATATAGAAAAATGAGGAGCCCACCACACTGCCTTCAGGAAATGTCACTTAAAATCACCAGTTGAAACTAATGAGGGAACAACATACTGTATACGATGCTTTTGCGAGTAGTCATAATTGGATTACACACATACAATAACTTCCCACTCAAAACCAGGATACAGATGGTATATATAAATACATAATACCATATATTTGATAGGGATAATTTATAATGGAATATTCCTATTTTTGAACAGCTTTATTCTATTGCCCGTAGATTTCTTTCAACTTCCTAAGTTACCAGTTTCCCATTTATTTCTTCTCTGATTCACAGTAAATAAATTTTCATCAGGTCTTCAGCTTGCATTTAAGTCAGGAACTAGAAAAAGTCCATTTTCTTAGAATGGCATTAAACAAACAATGAACCACCTACCACAGATGAAATAATTTCATTTGCATCATACTTCAATGTTTTATCTCTTTATTTTAAAAATACAACACACTTGTCATTTTATCAATTTTATGACTTACAATAAGGTCAAATTACTCAATTTTGAGATGATTTTAAATATTAAGGACAATGGTACAGACAGTATCCTGAAAGAGGTGTGTAAGAACTGAAGTGTAGGAGACAGTGTCCACCAGGGACTGAGTGCTTAAAGAACAACAACAAAAAAAAACTTATCAACAAATATTTGGAAGAAAATCAGAACCCCAAGGAAGGCCTAGGTATTTCTAATTTCTATTTTTCTCTCTGATTCACAGAAAACATTTCTCAAAAAGAGAAGAAGCACCATAGCACAGCAGCTGTCCTGGAAGGCAGAGGTGGACATAGAGTAGACGCACGGTGGGAGATGGAGGGCCTTTCTCAGCGCCTCATGGGCATGGAGGGTGCTAGCAGCTCAGCAGCTCAGCAGTCACAGTGGGGCAGGACCGCAGCAGTGCTGGCCACTGGGTGAGGGGCACTCACAAGCGGGAGGCGCTGCAGTGGAAGCACGCCCAGGCAGAAAGCTGGCCACCACCCTCATCTCCCTGGCACCTCTCCAGGCCACGTCTTCTGCTCACCCTCCTCCTTCCCTCCCATCTCTTCCCTTCTGGTCTTTCATGTTCTCCCATCTTTCACCAACTGAACTGTTTTTCAAGTTGTAAATGTGAATTATGACAAAGCTTTATGGTTTTGATTCTCTGAAAAGGTTACACTTAGGTTAAAAATGGTCCTAAGTTTGTTTTCACTTACATGTGGCTCTGGAATAGATACCCAACCCCCATCATTTAAAATAGGTCAGTAATATGTGCTAAGCAAATACATCATTTTACTCCTCTTGAGAAAAAGAGTAGTACATTACAGGAGCAACTGTGGGAATGAAGGAGACAAAGGGCCTCGGGAGGGATGCTTCCGAGAACCAGTGCACTTTGGTATCCTTTGCTTTTTTTGAAGAAGTCACATCATTGCCAGTGGAAAGTATGGGAATTCTAAAGTAATTCATTACTAAGACAAAAATTGATCATTCATTAAATGCTTCTTTACCATTTTTTTCTATAAGCTATACTCCTAAAGCAAGTCAGAATGAATGGGTGAGGTAGCGCAGGGACTTTCACATCAAATTTGTCAGAATCCTATAGGTGAGAGATGGGGATAGGTAGGGTGAGAGAGAAGAGGACTAGGTGAAAATCTCTCGAAGACACATGACCCCTTTTGCCAACAAAAGTGCTGGATTTTTTTTAATGTTTTATACAAAGCAATCACTGAAGCCTTCATTTGAGAAGAACAAATCTGTTTTGAAAACTTAGAAAATCATAGGAATCAAAAATGTTTCCAGATGGACCCTGGGAAAACAGGGAACAAGTAATAAGATTGATGACTATTTCTTCTGACTGATCATTTCTTCCTGTGCTTCACTGAGGTCCCTGGTGCTCTCCTATTGAACACACTCCCCTGGGCCTTGGGAATCCATCCTCACTCTCCCTTCACTTCTCCTTGGTCAGATAGGGGAACAGATGGCGTCGGTTGAGAGGAGAAAGAACACAGAACAGATGGGTGGGATTGCTTCCCTCTGTAGTCTTATACAAGCATAGCAAGGATCTAAGGTATCTGTTCTGACGTAAGTCAATATGCCTCTATATTTCTTTCAGATAAGAGATGGCCACATTCAGAAGTAGACTGGGTGAAGAGACTCACTAATTTCAAGTGGGCATTGGATTCTTAAGGGGAAACATACTGCACTGACAGGCCTGTGAAGTCACTGTCGAATTCCACTAGTGTAACCCTTGGAAGGTGTCAAGAAAGTGAAACATAAATAACTAGTCAAAGTGAAAACTTTGGGCATTAACTGATACTTTCAAAAAACTGATGGAAATTAGTACTCTAATCACTAAGTTACCCTGTATGTATACTTGCATGATTTTTCCCCCTTCCTTTTTTTCTATCTTTTTTCCATTCTTTCATCTTCTTTGTTTATGCCTTGTGTTCAGTTTATTTCCATTTTACTATATCTATTATATATTTCAGATTTTATTTACTCGTTCAGGTTAAAAAAAAAAGAAGAAAAAATGCAACTATATCCAGCAGTGATAGAGATGACAGTGCCTTGCAGATGGCTTCCCAGACTAATGGCTTGTGCTTTCACTTCTTCATAGATGGGAGGTGACAGGGATATGTGACAGAGTCTCAGGCGACTGAATAACCTGGATACAGCCACTCAAGACAATCAGGTGTGATGTCATCTGCAGGAGGGGAGCTCTCTAGAGCAGTCCTTCTAGAACTTCTTGAGGTCTCTCCCAAGGGTCAATACTTTTGCCATAGTATAGTAAGGTATCAGGTAGAACGAAGACAAATTTTATCACAAGGAGTGAGAAAAATGGAACTAATCTTGACCAGGGACATTGCAAGAGATTAGTTGATATTAGAAACATCAACCTAGTATTTTATCCCTTTTATTATTTCAACAGCTGAATCCACACACTACTTGAATAGACATCAAATAAACTTTGAGTCACAGGTTGAAAACTCTTATCCTATGAAAGGAATAGTAGAATGCTCTTCTATATCTAGTTCCCATCTATTGAACGCTATTAGCTCCCCCAACTTCTCTCTCCTTTCTACAAAATAAAATCCGAAGCTAAAATTGCAGCACAGGTCCAGACTATTCAAAATTTGGACAGCTATCCTTTCTCCAATTATCTCTCACATGTCCTGTATGGCATGCTATTTCCAAAATCACATATGCAGGACTAGGGAGATGGCTCAGCGGCCTAAGTGCCTGCCTGGCAAGTGCAAGGTCCTTAGTTCAATCCCTGGTACCACAAAACAAAAACAAAATCACACATGCACGCAAGCACACACACACACACACACACACACATGTCTTTTGGGGGATATCTTCACTCTGCATCACATATATCACAGTGGAAGAGAGATCTGGAACCAAGTGTAGCATTAGTCTCTTGCATATAGTCCCGCTTTTCCCCATGGAATACATGTCAAAACCTTTCACTTCTTCATAGGTGGAGGTGACTGGGATGTGTGACAGAGTTTCATAAGACTGAATAACCTGGATAAAACTATCCAAGTACTCATCTACCCATAAAGCAAATGTATGAATTGTGCATAAAGTGCTGTTTGAACCTGTAAACAACCGGAACTCTCAGGGTTTGGGCATAGACCAGTGATTAGGAGTGTGGATTCTAAAGTCAGTAACCTGGGTTCAGATGTCATTTCTGTCATTTACTGGCGGCCGTGAATCAGTCAGTCAACCTCTCTGTCCTAGAAGATGAGAATCATAGTGTTCCTATCTCACATCTGTTGCAAAGATTACACAAATTATTGTGTATAAAACTCTCCAAACATTGCTAGACATACCATAGGCATTGTGTATGTATCAGATGAGGTTAAGCACAGATTTTCAAGTTCTTGAATTTGTACATGAGGAATTCAGAATCACTGATATTTAGAGAAAGCAAAAAAGAAGGGCATTGTTCCCCACTCCACTACTGCCTCGAGGCTACTTGGCTCTTCCAAGTGGCAGCATCTAGTGGGACTGAAAACAATGGTCGGCCCAGAATATTCAGGTTCTTGACAGAGGATATGAGGCCCCACTAGGAGTGAGGGGACCCTGGTGACCCCAGAGAGGGTGCACAGACATTCAAGGTGGCCAGAGGGTGCACAGCTGCATGGAGAAAAGATGGAGGAGCCTGGTGGAAGTGACACCACCTACAGGATTTCCAGGCACTCCAGCAAAGGCAGTGACACACAGCATGAGAGACCTTACCTGGGCCAACCAAAAATCTGTAGAGCTGGAGCTTTGCCGAAGTGTGAAGAGCTGTTGTGAGTCTGATATGATAAATCCCTCACACTGTCATTGGTGGGACTTTATTTTTAGGGACAGAGAATGTTGAGAAATCATTAAAAGCATGAGTTTGGCAGTAAGAAAGGTTTGTCGTCTTTCAGTTAAAACAGGTTTTCACTGAGAACCCACTCTGTGTCACAGCCTTTGTTCTAGTTGGCAGAAATACCCCAATGACCAAGATAAGAAAGAGTTCCTCAGGCACAGCTTACCCTACAGAGGGGACACAGTTATTAAATAAATAAGCAGATGAATCAGCGAGCTTCTTCCTGCCACAAGAGCTGTCGAGAAGATAAAATAGACGATGATGTGTAAGCTGTACTATGTGGTTTCCCTTTCACAGTGCGGCCAAGTGAAGCCCTCGGGCCCAGTGAAATCCAGTGAGCAGGAAGAAGCTCACCTGCCAGAGCAGGTCTAACGGGAGACAGTGTGGAGGACTGCAAGGTAGGAATGCCTTGGCAAACTGGAGAAACAAAATGAAAAATAGTACAGCAAGTCAAAAACAAAGGTCAGCAAACTATGGGCTGTAGGTCATTCCTAGCTTGTTACCTGTTTATGTAAATTAAGTTTTATTGGAACACAGCCTCATACATTTGTGCATTTAATATCTTTGGCTGCTTTTCTGCTCTCATAGTAGACTTGGGTGACTGCAATAAAGGATATATGGCCTGCAAAGCTAAAATGTTTACCTTTACAGAAGTGTGCTGATTCTTGGTATAAGCACAGTAAAGAAGCTGGTGTAAAGTTTTAGGGCTACTAGGGTGGCCAGCTCTCAGGGCTCCGTAGACCATAGAAATGGGTTGGGCTCCAAATTCAGTGTAATAGGAAGGGTTCAAGCAGGGCAAACATGGGACCTGACTTATATTCTTACAAGCAGGAAATGAACTATAGGAGTCAAGTGATGACCAAGCAGCCACTCAGGCAGCTACTACAAAACCTGGTAGGAGAAAAGGTGCCAAGGACAAAGACATAGAGGTGCAGAAGAGTCAAGCAGTTCAGATGCAAAAGCTCTTTGAGTGTGAGGAGGCCGGAGAATCCTAACTCCACTGTATAACTTTAGGCAAGTTACTCAAATCATTTAAGGCCAGTTTCACCTCAGTTAAGCGGTTGTAGAACTGCCATATGGGTTAAGCCACGAAATGCATCTAAAGTGCTTGTCAAAAAGTAAGTGTTCTACAACTGCTGGCTAGAATTATTGTTGCTGTTGGTCTTGACCAGGGAGGTCTTTAGAACCCAGGCAGCAACACACAGCTCCCATTGCTAGCATGTGGTGTGTTTCACTCCTTGATTAGATTTGTGAGCTCCCTGAAGACAAGGAAGCTCTCCTATCCATCTTTATATCTCCAAAATTGTGCCTGGCACATGGTAGATGTTTAATAAGTGCTTACTGATTAAACTATTATGTTCTTTTTTAAAGAAAGGCAAATATCCTTCATTCTGCCATATTTCACCAGAAGTGTTCTGTGTTTAGGACTGATGGTGTACATTTTCATGACACAGAACTGGGAGCCAGTACCCAGAATTCTTTCCATGTAAATGAAAATGCAGATGCTACTCCCCAGGAAACATCCAATCCAACAAAATATGGTAATAATGCACTCAGTCTGAATGACAAAATGATCATTCTCAAGAAATCCTATCATATCCAATGTGTCTACATTTCAATAATCGCTGCCACAAAATAGATGCAGTAAGAGCTAAAAACCATTGCTCTAATAGTAAGTTGTTTTCAGACTCTTATTCCAAGCCAGTTGGACATTCCAATCACTTGCCCAGCAATATTAAATGACTCCCTATTTTCACCTTATAACTCCCTTTCTTTCACTGACTCATTACTCTGCATACAAAACTATCAAGATTTCTATTTAAATTGAGACCGGAATGATTTCTCACCTTTCTGATTTTTTGGCACAAAACACTGAATATTTATTCTTTTGAAGGAATAAAACTTTGTCAAAGTAAAATGATAAATAGTATCTTTACATGATTTCAAGTGAAAGTAAATATATCATATACATTTATGTGATATTTTAAATTTTTATTTATTTTTTATTATTATTTTTAATATATTTGGTGCAGGGTCTCACTATGCAGCTCAGACTCAGTGATTCTCCTGTTTTCAACCTCCCCAGCACTGGCACCATGCCTGGTCTTGGTGGCAGGCTCAGCATGCCCAGGGGCAGGCCAGTGTGGCACGTGGTGCCAGGGTTTGAACCTTGGTCCCTGCACTTGCCTAACCAGGTGCTTAGTCTACTCGCCAGCCTTGAATTTTTAAAATGGAAAAATGCCACAATAATCATACAACACAAAATTATAAAACCCTCAAAGAGGCAAGAAAACTGTTACCAGGCACACATACTGTCCTTTTGCAGCAGCTAAATGTGTCCTTACTACGTACTGTGGCTGTATTTTAAAAATTAAGTAGAAAAACTTGAAAGATTAACCAAGTAAGACTAGGTGAGAAAATATCTTAGCAGTGGACATCAAATCATGGCAGTATTATGCAAACTTGTCAATTTAGCTAAGAAATTCTAAGAGTATGAGAAAATTAAAACAATATATATTTTAAATGACAGAACACTGAAGAGGAGAATGTCTTTAAAATAGAGAATAGCCATGAGAGGGAGAAGTGTGTGTGTGTGCGTGCGTGTGTGTGTGT
The DNA here is from genome assembly GCA_004027915.1 of Capromys pilorides. Lineage (NCBI taxonomy): Eukaryota > Metazoa > Chordata > Mammalia > Rodentia > Capromyidae > Capromys > Capromys pilorides. Next base: position 275 of record PVKN010011239.1, on the reverse strand, counting down.
GTGTGTGTGTGTATTTAACACAAAACCTGGCATCTCACAAATAACGTATGTTCCATATTATGTGGCAGTTGCTATGGTAACAACCTTTATTTTCTGAAACAGTACACAGATGTGTACAACATACTAACGTGCTGGTTATAAATTACAGCTTTTCCCATAGTTCAATAACTTAAGAATTCTAGGTTCCTGAAATCTCAGAAGTTCTGTTGTTATTAAATTTTTTATGAGATAATTTTCCTTGTACTTTCAAAATGAGAGCCTTACCAAGCAGACCA